>JAOTRI020164240.1:0-30685 GCA_028564885.2 Zoanthus sanctaehelenae
TCTGATATAAATTTAAGACGAGTTTTCCGTCTAAGACGAAAAACTCATCCAACTTTTTCGTCCTTTAGACGGAAAAGGTGGACGGAAAAGTTAAGACGGAGAACCCGTCGTTTACCGAATTTATATCAAGACGAGTTACCCGTCTGTGACGAGTTTTCCGTCTCAGACGGAAATCCGTCTTCTAATGTAAATTCGGCTATTATTGCTAGCGTGGTTAAAGAAGACGATAGGTACTCCGCGGCTTTTTGAAAATATTTTTCAAAACATATCATGTCGCTTCAAACACAAAGTGAAGGATTATAAGATTAGTTTAACGTCCTATCCAGCTTAAAAATAAGCACAGAAAGTGAAAATTTCATTTGCAAGTTGCTAAAACTCCAGTTCATTTGAACAAAGAATCACTTCGTTTCCATACTAGAAACTAAGTTTCAGTCGAACTATATTTGGCTAAATTTTGATTTTCATTTTAAATTGCTCCCAACCCCTCGAGGCTATGCAAACACAGGAAAAAAGTTTTCTATTGCTTTTATAAAATAAAATTTATATTAATTCTGCATATTGAAATTATTTCTTTTAATGCTTTTTTAAGTTTCGTTACAGTCAGTTTTATTCTTAGAGCAGTCTAAATTTATTTGTAGAATCAAACGCCTCAGCTTAATTTCTTAAGCAATTATTGGTTGTTGCGAGATATTCAAGCGCAAGACGAGAAGGTTCAAAGACTTATTTTAAATCACGGTTTAAATCAATTCGACTTTGTAACTTTTGTCGCTACCGTACCTCCCTCATACAAGTTGTTCTTGTGGCGGGTCGAAGCCCAACCAAACCGTGGTGAAAAATATAAGCAAGCAGAAAATCGAGAATTACCTCAAATTTCAATTTGGCATTTTGTGATATTTACGAGAAAAATTGAAAATTGAAAAATGAAATTCTTAATAATTTTTATTTTTAGACTCAAAATTGAAAAATGAAATTTATCATTTTTGAGTGATTATTAATTTTGATTTAAAAAATGAAAATCAAAAATTGTGATTTTGGCTAACTTTTGATTTTTATTTTAAATTGAAAATCAATTTAAAATTGACGCCTTATTTGGTACACCGATTATTAAGCCATACGCCGAGGTACTTTGGAAGAATATTTGAAATCAATTATTTTTCTGAAACAAAAAGCCATTAAAACTGTGTTCTTTACAAACCGAAACAAATAGTTTGATATCGAGAATTTCTATTCATCTTAATTCTTATTTAAGAAAAATATATTAAAAACTAAAATAAGATTTTATTGAAATTCATACAAAGAAGTGAATTTGAAAGTCAATAGTGAAAATTCTCCTCTGATAATACATATTTTATTCGGTAGTCTTAATTTTAGTAAATTCAAAATTTAAAAGCATTAACAAGTTAAAATAAAAGCTAATAGTATAAATACGAATTTAAAATTATAGGCTTATCAAAAACTTAAAAAGAAATTAAGAAAACATCACTTTTAAAATTTTTGTACTCAGATCATCGATTTTGAAAATCATATTTTAAGAACGTGGAGAAAGTAGAATTTCTCCAAAAGAATGTTCCTAATAAGTTTGCAAAATACTATTGCTAAATGAAATCATTCAGTTGCAAATATACAAACTATGATTAATAAAACTTAATGTATAAAATAAAGTTAATAGCATCTTAACAATTTTTAATATCTAGCTGGTATGACTTAGTTCCATATTTCGCAATAAATACGATTGTTTATGAATTTCTTTGTTTCTCAACTTCTAATCAATGCAACAAAATCAATTATAACTAAAATTGCAAGTTGATTCTAAAACGATTAATAGTCGGCTTTTCTACCTTAGTTTTTTTTTCGTTGTTTTTGCTTGTATTTGGGTTTAACCCAACGCAACAAACAAATTATACATATTTGTTCAAGATAAGTGTTGTGGTATTACACATTTTACCGCTATATTATTGAAGGGAATATCTAATAGTACCGAGTAATCCGTGCAGCTGTCCGTGCAAATGTTTAAAACGTGCATTAAGATTAATACTAAATGCATTTTAAGATGGAGCAGAGCTGTTTAATGGAGCCGAAGCCAATTGTAGAATTGCACACAATTTGGAGATCCTGCTGATGAACAGTAACTCACTAACTGCTTTGCTATTTTTTTCAGCAGCATTCATAGTTATGTCTATTCAGATATCTATTTGCGTCCTGTTAAACATGACGGCTATAACATATCTAAAAAATAAACGAGTGCTGCATTTGGTGCCGTCCCCTTTAAAAATAATTTAGTCTTACCTTCAGTCCCGTAACTTCCCTTTGTGCTAATGGTCTGAATATAGGTAACGTTAAATTGAGTCAACAGACTAATCATTGCTTTGGTTTGGTGCTGATCCGGTGGCACTGTGCGGAAGAAATATGGGAATCTATTCTTGTTGCTTAGAAGGGCGCTTGTAGAGCCATAACTCACTTGAGGAATATTGAATAAGCGCAGCAAACTGGCAACTTGCATTGACACTAAACTTGAGTATCCCCCGATAACGGCCGGCACACAACTTGTGGTGTCTTCGCTCTTGCAGGTCTGTTGAGGCTTTTTCGATAGTTCTCTAGCAAAAGGACTTGTCGGAAGGAACTTTACCGCTTGATTCAAGGCTACCACATCGCTTGTGCAATAGTCTAGGATTTTAAATCCCAGTTTTACACCAGGCAAAATTGTTTTGTCTCTGTTAATTTGGTCAATTGCGTAAATCATTGCTTCTACTCGTTGTATTGAGGCTTGCTCTCGAATTCCTCCGCACGATCCAGGCACAGAACTGTTGTACTTATGGACTGGAAACAGTCCTCCCAAGATTATGTCGCCATCTTGGAAAATCCTGGTTTCAACAGCTGCAAATGTTTTTACAGTTTCTACTAAAGACTCCTTGACAAGATAGAAAACGAAACATAACATAAAATGTTTTTGATAACTGACCATAGTAAATGGCAGTTCAGTTCGAGTTTGTTTCCTAAAGCTGTGGTCTTGTCATTACTGACATCAAAGATGAAAAGTCTTAGCTTCTCAACAGAGTCCGGACATGGTAATAAAAAATGATTAAATTAAAACCGGTGAGTTCCCAAAAACGTTTTTAAAATCATAAACGACTATTTTAGTATCGTTCCGGTTTTGCAACAATGTTTTCATAGGCAAGGTGTCGAAATTATTTTAAAGCAACCAACAGAAAGAAATCTTTTCTTTATGAAGACAAAATAAGTTGATTGCCATTAGAGTTAGTATTACTAACTTAGCAATCAGTCCGGAAATGAAAGATTTCACAGGCAAACCTGAGCAAAAAAAAAAAAAAAAAAGAAGAAAAAAAAAAGTTCATAAAAACTGATTTGAGCAAATTATATACGAATTTGAATTATACAGATAGTAGATCCGTCTATTTTTAATCGGAGCAAGAAAAATCGACGAATCAAATTTTAGATTCTTTATATAAAACTTTATTGTTAGAAAATAAACAAAGTCGTTAGAGGGTTAGGAAAGACCTATTTTTGTCTCTGAGAAAGATAACTTGTCACTTTCTAACAATCAAGTCACTCTTTGCATATATATTAATCATCGCAAGAATTCTTCAAAGTTAGTTAGAATTCATGCCAATTCATTTTAAAAATAAAATAATTACAAGTAAAGGTTTAATATTCTTTTCTTTCTATATCAAACCGTTTTTTCAAGATGAAACTCTAACTAAACCTAAATGATAACGATGGAATCAGTTGAATGAAATATGTTATAATTAGTTCACCAACTTTCACGATGCAGACTACAGACTGCAACTAGCCAGCGAAATCTAGTTATAATTCTTATAAATTTGTTTTTTAAATTGTTTATTCTTCCTATCATTATTCTAGCAAGCGGATTTATGTAAGGTTGAATTTTATCGACAAGAACGTTAATTGATTTAATTCTTTATTACAAAGTACAAGTACCATCAAAAGACGTTGGTATCAAACATGAAAATATATTTAAACTTTAATTTTTGTATTGAAACTTGTTTTAGTTGAAAAAGAAATTTTTACGAGCGTTTTTTAAATTTTAGTTTATCAACATTAGACATGACAAGGGTTGGGATTATATCTTAAATAATGTAATTTCGTAAAGGTCTGTGAAAGTTTTAGTAGAAATAAAAGCAAGATCATTAATAAATATTGATCGATAACGATGCACAAAACTTTACCAGCATACAAAGTTACTAAGGCAGAA
This sequence comes from Zoanthus sanctaehelenae, assembly GCA_028564885.2. Taxonomy (NCBI): domain Eukaryota; kingdom Metazoa; phylum Cnidaria; class Anthozoa; order Zoantharia; family Zoanthidae; genus Zoanthus; species Zoanthus sanctaehelenae. Next base: position 4,232 of record JAOTRI020164240.1, read on the forward strand.
GTGGCTATGAAACGTGTATCATCTATGAAACGTGTATCATCTATGAAACGTGAATCATCTATGAAACTCTTTCCTGTTTGAGATTATTAAACTTCTCACAGTTCTGTTAAAAAACCCTTATTGGGTTTTTTTATCATTTAGATGAAAAGTAGAATCGTGTACGTAGTAATGATAAACTTCACAACATTAAAAGCACACAAGTAAAGGCTCTGACACACGATGCAACATTTCATGCAACATTGCGCGCAACATGGTTGTTGCAGCGTGTGTCCACCAATGAGTTTTGTTGCATGCAACATTGCATGTAGCAATACTACAGTTGAATCGTGATCCACTCAGTCAACATTGCGCGCAACAGAGTTGTTGCAGCGTGTGTCCACCAATAAATTTTGTTGCATGCAACATTGCATGCAACATTGCGCGCAACAGAGTTGTTGCAGCGTGTGTCCACCGATGAATTTTGTTGCATGCAACATTGCATGTAGCAATACTACAGTTGAATTGTGATCCACTCAGTCAACATTGCGCGCAACAGAGTTGTTGCAGCGTGTGTCCACCAATGAATTTTGTTGCATGCAACATTGCATGTAGCAATACTACAGTTGAATCGTGATCCACTCAGGCAACATTGCACCAAGCAAGTTTTCTTTTTTTGAAGGATATCTTGTTGGGCGCCGTTTTGATTGTTGTAATGTTGCATGGATAAGCAGGCCGCGCAATCACAACAAAAGATGCATGATTTTGTTGCACCGTGTGTCCACCTTTAAAATATAGGCGCAGGCACACGGTTTAACATTCATGCAACATTTCTCGTGATAGCAAGACGAGCTTACCGATGCATTTTACAACAATCAAAACGACTTCCAAAAAGAATACCTTTGAATAGAAAACTTTTTTGCGCACAATGTTACAAGATTATAGAGCGACTCAACTTCAGTTTTGTAGCGTACAATGTTGCATGCTACAAAACTCATCGGTAGACACTCGCTGAAACAAATTTGTTGCACGCAATGTTGCATGAAATGTTGCATCGTGTGCCCGTCTGTCATTTCTGACCGACAATTAAATCCCAAAAGGTACATGTGCCGCTTCCGGTTGAACATTAGCACTGTCAACTCAACAAATATTTCGTTTTTTAAAATAAAAAAACAGTGCTTTGTTTGTCACGGACCTCTTACTTTTGCCACAGATATACAAGTTTCCTGCCGCTTGGTGAAAATTGGAATTCCAAACTTTTTTGGACTAAAAGCATACTTTGGACTTCATCTTTCTTGACCGTATGTTACGAAACTTTAAAAAAAACTTATAACTTCATTACTTATAGGGTTATATTGCATGAAGGTTAATTACAGTTTCGAAGACTGGATATAATTGAAAATGCAAACAAATTTGACGCGCACACAATAAAATAAACGATAACTACAACAAAGATTTTTCGTTATTAAGAAATGTTCTCTAAATTCTTTCCCTGTAGCAACAATGAACACATATTGAGCATACAAAATCTTTATTATGCCATCTTCCTGGAGAATGATTGCATTTGACTTTCGACTTTTTTTTTAATCAAATTATAACTCGAGTAAGCGGGAAGCGAAGAAAAACAAAGTTTCCTATGCGCCATGATTGAACTCAAATTGGATATAATTGAAAATGCAAACAAATTTGACGTCACACAATAAAATGAACGGTAACTACAATAAAGATTTTTCGTTATTAAAAAATGTTCTCTAAATTCTTTTCCTGTAGCAACAATGAGCACATATTGAGCATACAAAATTTTATTTTGCCATCTTCCTGGAGAATGATTGCATTTGACTTTCGACCTTTTTTTGAATCAAATTATAACTCGAGTAATCGGGAAGCGAAGCTAGAAAAACAAAGTTTCCTATGCGCCATGATTGAACTCAAATTGCTTAGTATTTGTAACTTTAAAGCTAGAAAAACAATCCTGTTTTTTAATTCTTGATAAAGGAGCTCCAAATAATTAGGTGAATAAGAAAACTTTAAAGTTTTCAAAATCAATAATTTTTTTTGGAAGATTTACAGATGTGTCTCGATACTAATCTTTACTAACCACTCTTTTAAATCGACTTGAGCAGGTGTTTGATAACTAGATTGTTACTGAGTGTAGACGCTTCAATGAATATCAAGAGTAAGTAATTTTCATAGTTTTAATAATCATGACATTTTTAATGGTAATTTTTGTTTACTGGAGGGCATAGCAAGGGTGGGACGGGTGATTCTGGGTGGGACACAACTGATAAGCTTTATGACCTAGGCCTATTCAAAAGCTGTCTTCATCGTTATCATCATGCAATACAAGGCCTATTCGTTCAAAATATTTTAGTATGTTTTTCGTCCACATCTAGACATCCGGGTAACTAAATAGATATGAACCGAAAATGCTTCACTCACTATATCATCTTTCGATGATCGAGAGAAGAACTGGAGAGTAAACATTTCATATCGTTCAAAAACAAGTCAATTTTCAAAAACCTGAAAAACAAAGTTAAAAAATCTGTACATTTGAAAAAAAAACCAGCTTTTCTTTAAAGCAAAAACTGTCAGTTTTACATTTCCTTATAGAGAGAAAACAGCAATTCAAAAAAATTGCGTAAACCAAGTTTAATCAGAATAGGAACCCCACCAAAAGTAAACAACACACATTTGACAAAAAATATGTCGTTTTTATTTATAATTGTTGTAATTTTAACAGCCTCTATGTATGTCTACAAAGCTCCACACAAAAGCTTTTATGTTTTATTTGTTGTACATGTACATAGATGGAGCTTGGGATGCCTGTGAGAAAACCACTTCATTGGGCTTAAAGCTCTTTTTAGCTTGAAAACGTATGTTTTTAAGAGCGAGTGTCTGTAAATATCGAACATTAGGGCGGCCACCATGTACTCACCATGTTGCCGTTAAAGCCTAAATGATCTCCGAGTTTAAAAGCAGGTGTACCAGCTACCAACAATAAACTGGCACTATATGTATTCGTAGAGCACTGAAAAGTAACTTTTACACTTAGGCCCTGATTACATGGAACGGGCTGGCCCGGTTGAGCGGGCTGAGTTTTCCTAACGAGATTCCGGCTGTCCCCATGAAATATGTAAAAATTTGGCTCGCGATTACATGTAATACCGGGCTAAGGTTTAGTTTTCAGCCCGCTTAACCGGGCCAGCCCGTCTCATTTAATCAGGGCCTTAGTTCGCCATGATATTGATTTGACCATGGAATAACCGCAGACTGATTACAACGCGGGCTTATACATCGTTAGATTGGAAAGGTAACTACAGGTAGCTCGAGTGATAAAGCCAATTATCGATCATTGGGCGAGAACAGTGCTGAAGACTTAGTCGGACGCAAAAAACGGGGGTCGGTGGACTGGGTCAGTGAGGGGTCCGTGGACCGGGGCTCAACTTTTTCGAGTCTCCCTGTTTACTCTCCCTACCAATTGGTATAATTTATGGGGTCCCTGCATTCTAACACTCCCTGTATCTAAAACTACTACTTCTGCCTTATTCTCTATTTTCTAACCTGCAGCTAAACTATGGAATTCACTACCGGACTCAATGCCGGTAAATTTTACTATATCTTTAAAGCAAAGATTGAGCATAGAGAGAAAACTGACTATAGTGGTAAACTAGTTTGAGCTACGTCGGTGTTTCTAAGGAAACAATTTAGTAATAAATATGTAAATTCTACTCCGTAAAATTCTTTTATTTTCTTTTTTACGGTGTAGAATTTACATTTTCATTACTAAAAAGACGGGACTGTATTTTAGTCCCAACAAGAATTATAAAACCTTTTGTCGGCATATAATTTTTCTTAAGCGAAAAAAATCAATCTTTGTAATTTTATAAGTTCTTGAATGCTGGAGGAAGCGGATAACTCAAAACTTGGCCATTTTCGACGAGGCCCCGCTGATTTTGATTCAAAGACCCCAGAAAATCGCTGAATTTACCACATCATAGACTAAAGGTTTACCAAGTCTTGTTTAGTTTCAATCATCATGCCATATCTAAGAGTGGTTCTATTCTTGTCTAAAAATTGGATGGTTTGAAGTTATCAAATATTGAGTGGCTATTACGGTTATTTATTGCTATCAAAACCTCAAATTTTGAAAAGTCAAAGTCTTGAAGTAAATTTAGAAAGTTTTGGCTTGATTCTACGAGGAGAAATGACTGAGAACGGAGACCGAAAAGTTAACGCTTTTTTGCATTTCCCGAAGCATTTCAGCCTTCAGGAGGCCATTTTGAATGCGAAGGTGTCGTAACGATATTTTCGAGTTTTCTTGCTGACGAAAGCAAACTTTGCGAAACAAGTTGCAGTTCTATGTTTCCTTTCCCTAGAACTAATACTAGACAAAAAAATAAGCAAAATTGATTTTTTCAACTTTGGCCACTATTTTCCAATTTTGTTCAATATTCACAGACACTAGCTCTTAATTAGTTTATCACATATTCTCTGTATTGATGCAAACAAAGTGACGAGTGACATCTGCTAATTTACATCTTAATGGTAGCCACAGAACTCGGTTCTTCCAAGACGTGTATCGTCAATACAAACAATACAATAATTTTAAAGGGCTATTCCGAGTTAGTTTACAATTCATAGGTAAAACTAAGGGATAAGTAGAAAAAGCTTAAAAATTCAAACCTAAAAAACCTAATCTGTACGCATACAATTACAAATTACTTAATTACAAATCAAATATTAATTAACTATTTAACGTACAATTGATAAAAGTAGGGGATAAGTAGAAAAAACTCTAAGAGGTATAATTACAAATTACTTAATTACCAAATCAAATTTTAATTAACCATTCAACATATAGGGTGTGAAACCGTAATTTGCGTTTAACGCTCCTCTTAAAACGGTACATACAGACGGGCTATTTCTAGTGTCTGCAGTCAAAGAGTTCAAGGCACTTAAAGCTCGATAGTAAAATGACCGCTGTGCAGTAGTTGTTCTGTATAGAGTGAGATTTAGATTGTTCCTTTTCCTCGTATTGTTTAGCATTCACAGAAATGCAAAAGGAGCGCAAGGCGTCACTTCTAGGGTTTTTGGTCAAAAGGTCGCAATTAACGTCTCCAGTCAGGACGATATCCCTATTTAGTGATAAAGCCTGAGTCTATATACTTTGGTGTAAGGTCTCTCTCTAAGCAATTGAGTCCTATGTCGGTGGGTGTGTAAACGATACAAACTAAAAAGGAGCGCCGTTTTATTGCTTTGGACTTGAAGCCAAAGCTGGTGTAGGCCAGAAACTGATATTTCAGTCAAGTCTTTTACGATCTCAGCGTTCAGGGTAATCTTAATATAGGCACAAACATCGGCACCAACTTTCCCAAGGCGATCTAAGCTATACAGCTTGTAACCCTCTAGCTCTACACTGGCATTTAAAACTGAGGAGTGAAACCACGTCTCCGATAAGTTTAACATATCAAAATTATTATTCTGTAGGGCCATTTCTTTTATCTCAAGAAAGTGCTGTCTGTTTTTCAGCGACTGAGTATTTATATGGGCTATCGTTAGAAGCTTGTTATGGTTGTTAAGCATCGAGCATCGCTATTTTAATACAATTTGTGCTTACATGACTACGCAAATAACGTCGGTGATTGCTTTGTCCGTTTCCAATACAGATAGCTTTTTTCTTATTTGAAGAACCAGGCAACGGATGGATGTTTCCACTAAGAATGATCCTTATCTCAGCAAAGTTAAAAGTGGCGACACATAAACCACTTTCTTTGTACGCAGATAGAAGAGCACGTGATACGAACGTACGCAATTGATATGGGAATATTAATATTGTCCATTACAATACATACTCTGAGATCCATACCTGCATTGCAAATTTCAGTGCAAGACACATTCGGTTGAAATTTGGCAAAGTCAGAATGAACAAAATCGACCCAAACCTCGTTAAGTTGACCATACAACACGAAGAAAGACATTTCCAGACTCCAACTGGGTTTCCACAGCCGACAAGACTAGTCCGCTTGACAAGATAAACAACAGTGGAGCAAAAACCACACGTAAAATGCGGCGCGAAACAGTCGCGCAAAGAGGCCATTAACTCAAAAGCATCACTGCAATATATCTTAACCCCTTGAAATTTCGCCTGTTTATGATTGTTGTCATGATCTTTTCAGACACCCAGATAAATTCATATTTCGACTGCAGACACTTTTAACTTGTGCCCTTACAAAACAAATTTCGCCAAAAACGGGCACTGATATGGTATCCTCGTTACTGTGGGTTAAACGAGGCATCACTGATATGGTATCCTCGTTACTGTGGGTTAAACGAGGCATCACTGATATGGTATGATCGTCACTGTGGGTTAAACGAGGCATCACACAAGCAACGCAGCCAATCAGAAAAAAGAGGTCAAATACATATGAAGCTCGCACGTTTGTCATTTTGCCCGCGAAAAAAGAGATTTGTAGAGGACATTTTACTCTTTCTTATTTGGCCACGCGTAGCACTTATAATAATGAGCTATGGCTGACGCCAGTAAAAAGCGAGGAAATACTAACAACAATTTATCCGCTTTTAACAAAGTTACGGAGCAAGTTTTGAAGTAATATTGGTCGTTTTAGAGGGGTGTTTTACAACTGGTTCCGCAACAAAATTGTTTGTTGCAAGCTGGAAAAAACTTTAGAGGTTTCAGTTCTTGTTTAATTGTTTCTTAATTTTACATTGTTGATCTGACTTTACAGAAATGATCCGTTAAATGCCGTGACCAGTTGTGAGATCGTCAGCAATAGCAAAAGTATTTTCACAAGTAAGGGATTTAAAATGTTCAGATTTTGTCGTGGATTCGTCGCTTATTTTTTCCTATGTGGAGTTCGGCACAATCCCAAACAACTGGCCCAACAGATTACACAAGGTTTTTTGGAGCGGTTCATAGAACCTATTCTGCGGTTGTGAGAAACAAGTTTAGGATTAGCAACGGAATGGATGAAAACCTAAACAAACAAGATTTAATGCGTAAAGCATTGACTGTTTCAAAAGGGACGACTGTTTACAAAATGAAAACTGCATCACCGATATTGTGGCACTGGCCGTCACTTAAAAAATACAAATGGTATAAAATTTTTATGAACGTTTTATACGAACGTTTGATTTATGCCATCTTCAGATGCAAAAGATGAATATCCACGTGTAAAATATATTATATTTTTTGATTCTGAAGATGACCAAGGTCAAGAAAGTTAGTGTTCAACTTTTACAAAAATTTTAAACCATTTGTAATTTTAACCTTTTATTGCATCTAGATATGTCTATCTTCGCAGCCAAAAATGACTAAGCTTGTATCAGTTTTCTAAAGCAAGAAAATTAAAAAAAAGCATTTGGAGCAGTAGTCTTCTAAAACTGTTCTCTTTAATCTTAGTTATTGTCTAATAGTCATAATAAATAAATATATCTATCTCCTACTCGAAATGCGGCGACCACACTTTTGGGAATACACTCTTTTTTTTATAAGAACCTTTTATAAGAACATGAGGCTGAAAATCGCCAAAAATTTAAGAACATGTTAAGAACATGCTGAGGCTGAGAAAAGGTGAAGAACATTTATTTATGATGAAATAATTAATACACTGTTATTGAAAAATTTGCTTTGGTTTCTTGACTAAAGTTTGCAGATAGCAATTTTGCATCACAGGTTTTTCATTTTTTATCACGTTTTCTTTCGTACAAGCAACTGTATTTTAAAATTCGATGCAGTACAAAGTACATGTACAAATCAGTGTATACAGAAAAGTACCACATACGGTACGTCATGTATTATTTATATTGTCTAAAATCAGTAAAGATATTTTAAGAACATTTGAGGCTGATATACCGAAAATATTTAAGAACGTTCAGCCTCAGTCGTAAAATTTGACATTCTTATAAAAAAGAGTATTTCTACATCCCACTCGAAACGCGGCGACCACAGTGTTTGGGAATTACGACTTCTAAACGCTTTATATAAGCCGAATCAGTTAATTTTTCCCACGCTATTTGTTCTTAAATGTTCTTGGCTTCTTCAGTCTTCATTTGTTCTTATTTCTGAGCGTGAAAGGTTTGAAATAATGTAAAATATCGATAAAAAGACAGGGTGTTGAAAAAGTGCTGATTGTCTAAGGCCTCTTTCACACTAACCCGGAACCTTTTGGAATACGGCTATTGTCCACACTAACACAGCGAACTCGGGAGACCTATCCCAAAGCATTTGAATCCGCTCTTCTGAGTGGAAACGTTTGAATCCGGAAACGTTGTTCCTCTAGTCTGGACGTTGTATCCGGAAACTTTCGTATCCGATGACTTTCGTTTAAAGAAAGAAGAGTTTTCGGATCCAAAAGTTTCCGGGTTACGAAATGGTGCTTCTGTATTTTTAATGTGGATATTGCGAAATAAAGTTTCAACTCGAAACATTTTCACTTTTTTCACTTCAGCATGGACTTGTTCTTAAATTGTTCTAATTTTCTGCCAATCTGAGCCTCGTTGTTCTTTATAAAAAAGCGTGTACCGCTTTGTCTTCAGTCTTCTTCACTTGATAAATCTCGCCTTCTTAAATGATCCAGTCTTTATCATAAGAATTTTATTAAGCAACTCAATAAAATAAGCGGAGATGTATTCAAGGAAACTGACATAAAAATGGGTGACCAGGAAGCTTTTAAATAACCAAATATAGATTTGATACTGACAACTACAAGCAATTAAATCCCCATGATTTATATTTGTAAAAATAATTTATAATTTTTGCCGCCGTAGACATTTTTACTCTTTTTTTCATCAGCAAGCACATTAAAGTAGAAAAAAAACTCCAGCAAAACTGACGTGCATGTCAAACCATAACCCTTAACCCGACAATATATTTTTCACGAGGCAATATATAACGAATCTAAGATAAAAGAAACCAAGTATTTACATCACAAAAATGAATTAGCTGCCTGTTACTAGCTTATGGCTTGATTTTTCATTTTTACATAAAAATTGCACTAATTAAGATGCAATTATATAGGAAATACCACCGTTCGAGAAGAATGAGCTTGTTTCACCCCACACGTGACCATTACGTCATGCCTTTATCTGATTGGTTGAGTTGCTTTGGAGGGCAAAACAAACAATCAGATTCTATGTTGCTAAACAATGACTACCACTGAAATAATAAAGGATGATTATACTCAAATTAAGGAGTATTTTTAATTAAATAAAAACGTCGCCACGCTTCAGACGTTCACAATGGCACAGATTATTGGTTATTTATTGATGCTTTATCTGTGGACAATGAAAAACGAGAAATTTCATTTTTCCATCCTTACGTGAATTGTCTTTTCAAATGTCTAGAGAGGGGCACATTCAGAATATTATGGTGAAAGATGGAGTACAAACATAAATTATCAAATACAGCTGTCTATCTGAAATACGCAAGGATTGTGTGTACAAAATTATGTTGCGAATAAACAGCGTAAATGGAGAAATCCATTTCGCTAAGTGTGAGTGTGTTGCAGGGGAAGATCCAAAAGCGAACTGCAAGCATATCGCATCTGTTTCTATGGGAAACGGAAGACATTCTTGCATGTGCTGCAAAACTACAGAGGTGGAATCAACCACGTAAAAAACGGCTGGCACTAGCAAACTTCGTTTAAATGAATGCTTTATAAATGCAACCAAAACAACTTTGCTTGTTTCAACAAGTAATTCAACCAATCACAAAAGAGCATGACGTAATGGTCACGTGGGGTGAAACAAGCCTATTAATGAATTAACTTTCCGAGAGCAAAGATGGTATTTCCTTTTAATATCCCATCTACATAAAATACTTGATTCTTTATAATGAAAATCCTCCATGACTACAACTAAGGGACAAACCATTAGACTTAGTGGGAGGAGGGGTGGTCACTGCCAAAAAAATGCATGCACAAGGATAATGTCAAAAAAAAAAAAATCATGCAAGGACTTAAGTGCCAAAAAAAAATCTTGCAAGGCTATGGGGCGAATTTGCATATTAAAAATATGTGAAAAAAAAATCCTGCAAGCGCCATATATCAAAAAAAAATCATGCACAGCAAATTCACCCGAAAAAAAAATACATGCTCAGTGCTTGTGACCACCCCCCCTCCCACCAAATCTAATGGTTCGCCCCTAAAGAGAAATATTTTTTATTTCCGTATTTTCATTATATTTTTTATAACCAATAATATACAACCGACGTAACTTATTTTTAGACTAAATGACTCACTGACTGTGTTTAGTGCTAATTTGAAAATCAAACCGGCAGTATTGATTGATTGATAAGAAAAACACTTTTCACATTGAATGTTTTATCAAATAAAAAATCAAAAGAGTATATATTGACACACTGGACATTAGCATTTTAAAAAAAACACTTTCTTTCCTTACATGGAACATTTGTTTTTACTTCCAATAAAGAAGCACTTTAGTTCAACGGAGAGTGTTTTTGTTATCGAGTTTCACTTTTGAATTTAAGTTATTCTTTGTTCCTTCGCTTAGCAAAGTGGCAGATTTTCAACACGAAAACTGGAAAGAGCAAACACCCAACAATTCCATATCACTGACTGAGCCACTCTGTTCATCCGAATCGTTTTTACAATGTTCTTTGCGATGTCAGTCAACGGATAGTTTTCACTTCGGTCAAATCCGAAAAAGTCTACCTTATATTTTTTCAAACATTCTACGTCTTCACAAGAAATTTTCCGTCGTAGTCCGATATATAAACAAGCTCAAAGCTGGGCCATGGGAGAAAGACGATCTAATCGGAACTGACCTTTGACAATCACCATTACAGATCAACAGATTTTTGAAAATTGTCACAAAAATATTTCAGCTGCCAAATGGAACATGCTGTGATCGATTTCGTACACAAAAGTTTGTTTTCTAAAACATGACATATATGTAAACCCATTTGTTACATCTAGTTTTTTTAAAAAAGAATAGACGAATACTACATTACTTTTTCTATTAAGTGGACATGTGCATTTGTCACTCATTTAATCCGCAATGCATATACATACATATGTGTATAGAATTAAAAGGTTTTTGCTAATAATATAATAGCCACTTTTCTTTACATAAAAAATCTGTTTCGCCTACTGAAATACACTCTTGCCGTTGGAGTTGTAGATTAGTAACATAATGAACAATAATTCTATTTCGATTCTGCTCCCTTTCACAAACTCCTCGAACTCATTTCAGAACACAGACTGACAATCGGATAAAAATGTCTTTTATTTGTTACTAAATCGCTAGATCCAGTGAAATTATAAAACGTCTGTTTCTCTGGACTCTGTTACCGCTAGTACAAGTAAACACACTAAATAAGACTCTTTACAACGGAAAAAAGAACAATTCGATAAACCCAAAAGCTTCAGGTCGAGTTACTTACCAATTCGCAATAAAGGTTCTTCAGTCCTTCCCTTATGTGATGATGCCCAAATGAAAACCAAAGTATTAAAAAAGCATCTATCAATTTTGTGTCGGGAGGCACCGTAATCCCAGGTCAATGAGGCGCAATTATATTAAAAATAAGATGTAATGAATTCCAGCTATTTCTGCCTATCAAATGGCGAAGAAAATGCGGTTTGTGCTAAAATTCGTCCTAATCGCTGACTAAAAAAAAGTCACTTCTAGAAATGACAGTCTCGTTGCCTTTTATGGTGCTTCCGCTTTCTTTGCGCATTCCACGATTTTCGTCATGTAATCAACATGATATTCTTTTGAAAAAAAATGACTGAAAGCCAGAATGTTGACATCATGTGTACTGTAAAGATCAAACGATTTTAAAACAAAAAAGCCGGAAAGGCTGTTGTATCCCTTAAATGTTTTAAGTCCCTATATAGATGTTTTCAATCTTTAGTCGAGTTTAGATTAAAGCTGTTTTCATACGTGAACTCAGAATTTGAATAACCGAAGAAAATATTCCCAAGCTAAATATGCCTTTTTTTAAAATCAAACTCGGAAGTTTGAAATTCAAATTTTGACCAAAGGGACTGGTACTGGTCCCTGTAACGTTGCAGTGAGTAAGTGTTCTTTCGCTGTAATTAAAGTCTTACAAGGAAAAACGTAACAAAAAAAAGCACTTAAAACTGAGCTTCTCTGTTTATCGCTGTGTTTTAAACCCTAAACGAAAAAATTCTTGTGTCCACAGTCTTAGTATTTAACCGGAAGCTACCCAAGTACCTTTTCTTACGTCATTACACCATGACTCATAACTGGTTTAATGCTACCTCGATCAAAAACAACAGCTGTCCCAAAATTGTCTTATTTGTATATTTCAAAGCTCAGAATATGTAACTGGAAATGCAAAAAATTGTTTATCGTTTTGAAATTGAGTATAATTAAAGTTTCTACTTATCATCTACATGATAAAAAATGAGCTATATGCCTATGGGGACCTTAATTTTCTTACAGACTTGCAGCATGCAGCTGTCGGCTAAATGGTACAAAATAAATGTTATTTTTTAAGCTTTACTTGTAACTACAGCAAATTCATTAGAATGTGAAATACTTCATATTATATCCGTTGTTAAGATTTGCTCTGATCAATTTTAACTTGTAGCATTATCATTTAGTTGATTTTCAAAACAATTTTATAATGTAAATATTAAAAAATTGTTTGACAAAATATGATTAAGAAATAAAACACTTTTTTGATTGGACTTTTGACGTTTTATGGGCTTCTCGTAGTATTTGAAGACTTTCTTTGGCTTCCTGTTGTGGTTTTGTCAATAACACGGGATTCACTTGCAACTTAACTACCATCTATCGACGCATACATGTGCAGTAGCCCCAACAATGAACTTGTCATGCACTGAGGGTTTTCAAACAACCGTTGGCGGTAGTCAAAGTAAGTTTAAAATGTTTAAATGTAAAAACACCCAAACTCTACTCCACGGTTTACCCAGAACAAGCATGAATGCGCACAACCAGCTTCACCAAAGTAAGTTCAAAGCGAGCAAGAGGAACTGGTGCTAATGACCTACAATTAAAGCAAGAAAAAGCTTTCTCAGTCACGAGACTTTTCCTTTGGTTGTAATTGCCCCACCGCTTAAATGAATTTGAAACACAATTATTCATAAAAATTTAATTTCAAAATCGATTAGTTAAATATTTTATTTACTTTAGCTATTTTTCTGATGGAGTCCTTAAATTAAGCGAAACGCCTTAGAATTGCTCATTAATACAAGTGTGAGGGTGGTCTATTTCCAACCCAAACAGTTAACAATAACAGGGTTTGAATTAGCACATCTCAATTCGCAGATTGCGACTTGCAAATCTATTGAAATAATATTTTGCGAATTGAAGTTTTTTACTATCAATTATTTGTTTTCACTTTTTGTGTAAAAAAAGGAGGTATATAGCCAAAAATATACAAAATTCTGGATAAAGTTAAATTGATCGTGATTTCACGTATATTCACATCCTCAAGCGACAGGAAACTTGATATTACCAAAACCACACCCAAAATTACTTTATCAAATGAATGAGATAACAAAATGTTAACAAATTTGAGAAGGACGATGGATGTTTGATGCATCTCTCAGGTTGGTGCGTTGACTTGGAAAGCCTGTTTTTATAGCACACAGTATGGTTCTTCTATCCATGGCCACTATCCCTTCCTAACTCGTTCTTTTTCAAATCTACAATCCCCACACTGTATTCTATTACATTCCCAGTCAAAATATTGATACCTCTGACCAGTTTCCTTTATTTAGTTTGTATTATACAATTTCTTAACTCTTCCTAAATACTCAGATGGCATTATGATCACATATTTCATCATTCGGATGAGATTCTGATCTATCTATTTAACATCATTATATTTGTACCCCTTTTCCACCATTTTCCCGATGGGCTGGTATTAGGGTATGACTGTGTTCCATTAGATAACAATGTAAGGATTCACTCTCCCTCTTACACATTTTGGTTTATCTGTAAAACACCAAGATATCTTTAGCCATCTTCCTTCTTTTTCCCAATGTGCTGGTCGTAGGGTAAGTTTATTCCATTAGATAATCAGTTAAGAATTCGTTCTCCTCTTGCACATTTTGGTTTATCAGTAAGATAAACCAAGATATATGTAGCCATCTTCCTCTATTTTCCCAATGTGCTGGTTGTAGGTTAGGTCTGTGTTCCATTAGATAGCCATGTAAGGATTCGCTCTCCCTCTTACACATTTTGGTTTATCTGTAAAACACCAGGATATCTTTACTAGACTTTAGCCATCTTCCGCCATTTTCCTAATGTGCTGGTTGTAGGGTAGGTCTATCTCATTAGATAACCATTTAAGGATTCGCTTTTGCTCTTACACATTTTAGTTCATCTGTAAAACATGAATATATTTGTTGTCCTTTTTGTTCATCTTCCCGATGTGTTTGTCGCAGAGTAGGTTTATTCCGCTACTGCTAACTAAAATACTCTTTCTCACTTCCAGGATGTCTTGCGAGAAAATTCTTCTCTTTTGAACAAGTAGGTCTAGGTCATTACTGCCTTCATATAACTTCAGATCATTCATAATTAGTATAATAAATAGTGTTTTTATTTTTTCGAATAATTACCTTAGTAAATATACTAAAACGTTTAGTCACCTTAGGCTCTGTAAATATTACAATAGTCACATCGCTTTCGGCGACTAATTGTTAAATAGTAAATGATCAATTGCAAAATTTTTAGCCAGTCTATATCCACGAGTATCCATCTCTCATCTCTCTTAGGGTAAAGATCAGTATGATCGCCATAAACTTTAGTAACCGCAATAATAACAATGAATGTCCTTGGAAAAATCCTCATCTGATGTCGACCTGCCCAACGGTCATTCCTCCCAAAATCAGTACTGTCTTCCAATTGACCTTGCTGTTGTTGATTGTAGAGATCATATTCTAGATTGTGGCAGCCCAACTATATCAACCATTTCAGGATCGATGAATGTGACACCATGCCATGAGCGTTCTTGTAGTCTATTCAGGCCACTGCAGGCGCGTGGCGTTCTAGTACGCATATACATACGTGCGTACTTGAAGTGACCAGAAGATTTTAAGATTTTTAGCATTTGTTTTTAATTTTAGCATTTTACTTGTATGCAAGCCAGATTTTGTAATGAAATTATCAGTTTTCACAGTACAAAGAAAAACGCCTCTGTCATTGATTATAAATGATAACTGTATACTATTAAACGAAAAACGCCTCTGTCAATGATTATAAATGATAACTGTATACTACTAAGCGAAAAACGCCTCTGTCATTGATTATAAATGATAACTGTATACTATTAAACAAAAAACGCTGCTAATCGCCAGTTCGAGGATCCACAACCATGAAAACAATACTTTGTTTGCGCCAAGTTTGCTCAAAATAAAGGGCAGAACGCTTGTATTCACACAACTAATTATAATAAGAAATAAGGAACGTGTTATTTTTCGCTCAGTTTACTTTGCTTTCTAGATCATATGTATATTTGTGCGTACTTGAAAAAAATATCCCCGCTACGCGCCTGCATTGACAAGTTTGTCAACAACTCTTCAGCATTGCCTTTCTTTTTTGAACCAATTGATCTTTTATTCCTCCTTATCCTTCCTGCAACCGTTTTCACGTCTTCTAACTTTCCATTTTCATTTCTAGGTGTTAGTAAAACATATCTACAGTCATTTCTATCAAAACTGCCACATCATAGGTTGGCGGTATTTGCTGGCCTGGGTACCCTTCACTGGGCCTTTCTGTATCAAATCGTTTTTTCTTTGACCATCCACGCTGGTACATTTCATTGACATACACAATGTTGCAGTTGTTCTTGTAGTCTAGAGTGCAGTTCTATCAGTTTCCTAAACCAGAACGTCTGTAGTTGGTCAGGACAGCTGCCTTTTAGTTTGCTATCTTGATCGCTCCGGATTTAAGATCCTCCACGGTGATTTTCTCATGTTATTGTGCATAACTCTAGCTCTACTTCCTCTGACCAAGGTGTTATAAATGTTACTCAATTCCTCCGACCATATTTTGCTCCAGAAGGAACGGAGGTTGGAATTCACGCTGTATACGAGTTCATGTTTGTTTTTCCATTTTTGTTGTGACTTGCTTGTGTCAGAAGCAATTTCTTTGTCTTCACTTTGTGCTCTCGTGATCCATTGCTGTTCTGCTGTCTTTAATTTTTCATATAGATGCTGTTTTTTGCCTGATTGAGGAAGAATAAGGTGTATTTTGAAAGTGCCTGCTTGATTTCGATGATTTCTTGGTCTTCATTGGTAAGCAGTTTTTGTTTTGTTATTGGTGGTGGTAATTCCGAGGTCTTTAGCGTAAGTTTGCAATCGTCATCTCTTTTAATGTCGGAACCAGCGGTTGTAACCGTGGGTCTTCACCTCTCATAAGGATATTGGGTACCTTAATTTTTGTGATCTTGTCGGTTGTTTGAATCTGTGCATGTAAGGCCCTGCACCTTGCTTAATAATTAGTAAATATAATACGTGAATGTAAGTTCTTCCGCTAGGACATCAAATGTACAAGAGAAAATATTCTTAAACACCAGCAATTGTTGAAGTACTGTAATAGAGCTTTCGGCCTCTATCCAGAGACCTTGAGCTTGGTTGATCCGCTGTTGCAATGCGCATCCCGCCATGCTCTTGGATTATTTTCCTTTTTTATCGTTTTAATTGTATTTAGTCGGTTAGCCTCCATTTAACTGACCACATGTGGTACTGTATAGGTACTGTATAGGTACTATATAGTCGGTTAGCCTCCATTTAACTGACCACATGTGGTACTGTATAGGCGGCACTTTTCTAAGTATTTTTCTGGATATATTTTTGAGGACCAAATTATTACATTCAGCAATCTCTCCAAATATTCTTTACTGACTTGATCAAATACTCCGTCACCTAATTGTGCGAAGCTCTCCAGGTTCCAGGAACCTGTGGTGGTCTGGGTCTTAAAATACTTTACTTACTTACTGTGACGGCTGCGCATTTATTTAGTCCCCATTTCATTTCAATCGACTCATTTCTATCATTGCTTTAGTTCGTGTCTTGTGCTATGTCTTTAATTTGTCTACGTTTTGAAGGTGAGTTAGTTTGTGTTGTAGTAGTATTGTCAGAATGTATCCTTGGTTGGTTCTGAGTGACCATGGAATTAGTCACCTAGTTGTGTTCATCAGGGTTACCTTTCATTTCTTCATAATGTTATTCATCAAGGCTGTTATTCATTGTCGCGGTCCATTTGGTTTGAGAGATGTTTTACCAGAACTTTTAACCCTCGCCAACAAACTTTCGATAAAAAGAAACAAGGGAGTTTAAGCTAACGTCATTTCTTGGTTATAAGAATCCAACTGTCTTTCGCTATTTTAACAAACTGTTAAAAGATGTGTTAGAAGTTCGAAAATACCGTTTAAGTCACGAGAGGTTGTAAAAGATTTTACTGTCTCTGTAATTTTTGGCTTGAATTTTCAGATTTGAATTCTATCAACCACAATTCAAATTGTAAAATTATTACTTTTAATTTTTTTATTGTTTTTAAGGTTTTTAAATTGTTTTCATTATTTTTAACATTATTTTCTTCTTCTTCTTCTTGTTATTATTATTATTATTGTTGCATGTTATTATTATTATTATTATTATTATTATTATTATTATTATTGCATGTTGTTATTATTATTGTTATTGTTGCATGTTGTTATTATTATTATTATTGTTGTTATTATTATTATTATTATTATTATTATTATTATTGCATGTTGTTATTATTATTATTATTGTTGCATGTTGTTATTAGTATTATTATTATTATTGCATGTTGTTATTATTATTATTATTGTTGCATGTTGTTATTATTATTATTGTTGTTGTTATTATTAATAGTATTATTATAGTTATTGCAAAGCAAACTTGCTGAGTAACTCTTGCCGATCAACCTATTTGAAACACTATGTTGAATCTGTTGTCAAAACATATTTAGCAACTGTAAGGCCAATATTAGAGTGTGGAGTGCAGGTTTGGCAGAATATTCCTGTCTGTTTATCCAGAAAACTTGAGTTAGTACAAAGAAGGGCATTGTTCATAATTTCGTAGCTGTACGAAAGCACTTATATGCACGAATCTCGCCACCCTAGAAGACAGGAGAAAATTCCTTTGTTGTAATTATCTTAGTAAAATGTCTAATGTCTGTCATCCGATAAACTTTCTACTACCAGAGTTGGACAATCAAAGATTAAGCTACAGTTTAAAAACTAAAAGTACGCGTAAAATTTTAAACGATAATAGACAAATTTGCAAGATTCAACGGTCTAGCCTTTTCTTATCTTTAATAAAGCGTATATATATAATTTTTATAAATTTTAGGATTTTAATAATTTGATAGTAGTACAGTATATGGTGCAACGTTCTTGTATTTCAATGTAATTTAACGTATTTAAACACTGATGTATTTTCACACTGTAATTCAGTATTTAACTGCAATGTTTTTAATAAACACTCATTATTATTATTATTATTATTATTATTATTATTATTATTATTATTATTATTATTAACACATGCACCTAAGATCTAACCACAAATTCAGTTTTGGCGTTTTATTACAGTTATATAGCCGCTTATTAATAGTTACATGATTATTCACATTGTTTTGCATCATAATAAACTGATGTCCGGCGTGTAATAGAAGTCAGCAGCATTCCACTGGCAATTACAACGTCCATAGAAACATATACAACAGAGGTTTTAGAGCTGCTGCATGTGGGAGGTAGACAGGCAGAAAAAAGCTAATATTATTTTTGTACAATAACTACTAGCTACTTAGTTGACCTCATCTATCTGGATATCTTGAGATTTTTTCTGCCTGTATAGTACTCTCGCACTGCTCTATAATGCTGCCGCCTCGGCGGCTTTGCGTCTTCGCTCAGCTGCCTCTTTGGTAAAAACACAGGCAGTCTTACCAAAAATTAGCTATAGCTCGACGAATGTCAATGACTCTAAAGGAAAGCAGAAATGGGCTTAAGCTTGAATCCAACGCAACAAAAAAGTTAGCAAGCATAAAAAAGATAATTCTATTTCTGGTGAGCAGCGTATTCAAAAGGGACGTAAGTGCGAACATAAGGAGGGAATATGTGACCCTCCACGGGAAAACAGGGAATAAGGTGATCGCACGCGCACGACACGTTCGCACGTTAAAACAAAAGATGCGTGTCTCAACACGGTAGCTCCGTGTAAGTGATTTTCCTCATTAACCTGAAAGGTATTGTTTTCCTGTGCACGCTCAAGACAAAGGAGCGTGTTAAACTTTTCGTCCGCGACTTTGCAGACATTAACACGATGACCGTGTCAAAGGCATTGTTTCTGTTAGCACGCAAAAGACAAATGAGCGTGTTGAGACTTAACACGATGATCGTGTCAATGTTCAGACAACATCATGTTTTTCCATATCCGAATTGGTAACTTCAGATTTCGATAATTATTTCACCTCGAACGTTTTTTGACCGACATTAATTATTTTATTGTTTCGTAGTTTTAGGTGTCTCAAATCATATTCAATACTAAAAGGATTTGTGTGTGGAATCTCGATTTTTTTAAAACAACATTCAACCGTCGATCAAGTGAGACGATAAGAGTTAAGTGAAATGTCCGCAAGGATTCGTTCAAGTTTAACTTTTTTCACAGAAAAGACGTTTTGGAGATATAAACTTGAATACAAGCCTTCTAAATATTTTCAAGCGGATGAGCGTCGTGTTGTTGCTGTAAAACCTTGCATTTATTATGTGTTGTTGTTCAAAAAGAAATTTATCGAGTTTCGTTGCGTAATACTAAATTTCATACTATGAAGGCAAAGGTGCTTTCGATATTCTGTTATAATCAAACGAATGGTTATAGTTCTGTACAGAAAATCTCTTCCGATGTTTATTTCATAACAAAAACGTTATTTAATTCAACAATGGGGCTTCGATTTATTTCTTGCTTTGACAAACAAAAATTTGCTGGAAGTTTGATACCTTCCTTGACAGAAATATTACAAATAGAATGCCGATATTTTGATTCCAATAAATGCACTGCATGTCTTATGCGATTTAAATTTTTTTGACAAACCCCCCGGAATTTGCAAATTCCTCGCCCTGCGCCTCTTTAACATTTATTATGGCCTTTCACTAAATGTTTTCTTGGTGCTCAGAATCGCAATTAGTTTATATAATTCAAATGCTTTATTATAATTACCAACAAATTCGGTTTTATGCCGGCTCAACTTAATTAAGAAGAAATGAAGCAAAATATAATCAAAGTTCCTAAACACTGCTTATTTCGCTTTATTCATGCGGTCATGAGTACCTGCTTTTTTTATAAGAACAATTTTATAAGAACAACGAGGCTCAAATTTGCCAAAATTTAAGAAGAATTTTTAAAAGAACAAGCTCAGGCTAAGTGATAACTAGGAAAGTTTTTGTGATAGAAAATTGACTAAAACTATGCGATATAGCATAAAACATAAAAAAAATTCACTGCAAAGGCTGCTCCATAAACAATGAAGGTAGTTCGCCTCTAAATTCAGCGGTACAATACATTTGTGCCACAAAGCGTTTATTTTCAAATACCTTCTTTTATTTTGCTTTTCTTCAATAAAAACTGTTCATAGAAATAAGAACAATTTAAGAACATAGAAACAAGAACAATTTAAGAACAAATTGAGGCTCAAGTCGCCAAAAAATTAAAAACAATTAGCCTCGGCAAAATTTACTGGTTCTTATTAAAAAAAGCGTGTATCGTAAAGCTAGTAATTGGATATCGTTTGTTTTTTAAATATGGAAAAACTAATACTTTTTCGCGATAAGTTGCACTGTCAAGATTTATGTCTGTCAGAACAATAACAAGCTTACTTCGCCGGGCCAGTTTAGTGAGTTTTACAATGTACTGAACGGCAAACATTTCCGCAATATATAGCCAAGATAAACCTTGAAGTTTGTACCCTGTCAATCTACCGTGTTAAAAAAACAAAGATATAACCGTATTAACCTTCCGTGTTACAAAACAAAGCCTTACCGTGTTTGCCAAAATGCAAACAAAAGCCAGAAGCGCGTTATATAAAATCAATTGTTTTTATGCGCATATACGCACGGTTAGCGTGAAAAAGTCTAACTACCGTGTCGTGCGCGTGCGTTCACCTTATTCACTGTATTCCCGTGGAGGGTCACTATTATGGTTATTTTAGCAAGCTGGTACTAAAAATACGTTTTACCTCTCCTTTATAAAATTGAAATAGTCCCCTAATGTACCTATAATAAAATCGTTGTCGATGTCATTGTCACTAAAATTTGAAGATAACAATTTTACATGACAGGTTTTTAGTTTCAAACCAGCTACTGAATTTTAAAATTCGATGCTGTACAAAGTACACGTACAAGACGTACAAATCAATGTATACAAAACTGAAGTACCACATTCGGTATATGTATCTTTTATATTGTCTAAAATCAGTAAAGATGTTTTAAGTACAAGTTCAAAAACATTTGAGGCTGATAGTGATAAACCGAAAATATTTAACAACGTTTAGCATCACTCGAAAAATTAGACGTTCTTATAAAATAAAAGCGAGAATTAAAAGTTCCTGAGACAACCAGCACTCTGTTTTTCAATGCCTTGTGTTTCGTGTTTTGAATTTTTTTTATTATTATTTCAAACTGCTCACAGCACTAAGAACAAATTAAGAACAAATTACGGGTATTTTTCAAAACAATTGTCCTTTTGGGTACCCTGTGTGCCCGATGCATGTCTGCTTTGGTACGCTGTGGTTATGAGTTATGCACCCTGATCCTCTTGCACAGCACCATGACAAAGTAGCTACCCCTGACATCAGTTGTAGCTACAAAAGATGTGTATTTTAAACGCATGTGCACCAACAACAGCTTTAACATCCGGGTGTTTTGTTTGAAAAAATATATTATGGTTTCCCAATTACGACACCGCGTCCTTGGGTGTGCTTGCCTGAGGCACAGAGTACCATAAAAGGCCAAAATATTGAAAAAAATGTACTCGTATTTGGAGTGCTTTGTCAGTGTTTCCACAGAAAGAACATGAAAAAGTAGACTATAGCTAGATAAACATTTATTGATTTAAGAGATCTTTCTTTAATTAATTCAGTCAGTCAAACTTTAGGTATAATTTATGTAATTAACTGGTCCAGTCACAACTGACAATGATCAGAGAATGATCGAAACATGTCTTGTTCGCTTAACCCTTTCGGCCAAGGAAGTTTTCGATTTTGAACGAATTTTTGTATCAAAACAATAAATTATATAGCTTTCTCTAATCCATATTAGGCATTGCCATGGAAAAAACCCACATTGCGTAGTCCCTGGGGATTGTGTTTTCAGTTTATGAGGCGATGGCGTCGTTGAAGTGAATTGTCGCTGCTGTAGCCGCCGTTAAAATTGAATTTTTGCTCATTTTCAAGCCTTTTTTGCCTCTCTTCACTACTGGATAGCATCATGAAGCTTGGAGGTAGCATTTGAGCTTACTTGCTGAAAGAAACCAGTGAGGTGTCACACTTTTTAGCGATTTTTACGGCATATTTCCACTCATTGGGTTCCGAAAGGCGCCAAGAAAAGTTGGCTTTGAAGCTCGAAGAGAGGCAAATTCGTTGAGCTGCCAGTGCATTTTTTGGAAGTTTTTACAACTGAATAACACTTCAAGCATAAAATTTTGGCAGAACTCCGTGAAGGCTCTACACTTAGTAGAAAAATAATTTTTGAAGGAAACGCTGTCTGTCCTCGCCAAAATTTTCGGGCTTCCCAGTCGTGCAAAATCGGGAAACAGGTAAACGTTCGGGCAAGATTACCACAATAAACGGCTGTAGCTTGATCCATGAACTAAGTAAATGCTAAACAAGTTCACTACATCCAGTACTAGGTGTAAATTTCGTTGTGAAAGCTGTTTCGTTTGCTGGCAATGAAATTTCATCAAAAAATCCAAGGCCAAACATCGCTGATTTTGCCTTTCCAAAAACGACGCAAAACGGTATATTTTTCAATTTTTGCACTTCAACTAACAACTTTATGCAGAAATGACAGTTTCACTGGCTTTCAAAACTTAAAAAAACTACTGGAGTTCGCTTTAACACCAAATTTGAAGCATAGGTTTTTTTGTTTAAGAAAGATTGAATTTGTTAACTTAGCCGGTACTATATTCTACGGACGGTTTAGGGCGCTTTGGGAACGATAGGGTTAAACTGAAATGTTGTCCTTTTTCTTAAATGTTTTTCTTTATACATGTAGAAAGAGTTTGACAAATAAGTTTTGCACCCTTGTAAAAACATAATAATGTTTATGATGTTTCGAACTCAAGTCCTTTGTTTAGTGAATGCATGAGATTTAAATAAAGAGGATGCTATAAAGAAAGTGGTTATTTAGTTACCTCGTCGGTGCAAATGCATGAGAAACAGATAAAGAGGTCGTGTTGAATTTTAACTAGATAAATAAGAAGTTGGCTATATTGAACAGATAAAGTTTAAAATGGAATGCAAATGGAATGACTGAAATAAGTAGTTACATAACTACCTCTTTATGTATTTCTCAAACATTCACTCCGACGATGGACTCTTGTCCGACGTCAGTTTATACATTCGAGTCACGTTGTCAAACTTATCCATTTCAGAGCATGATACTTTAAATAAGCCAACCATATCAACATTGCAAACCATTTACATAGAAAAGTCTTTCGGCTGTGCCTATAGTGATTACTTTTTCTACTCTTCCGAACAGTGTGTTGGATAATATACTGGTCAATATTGCCAAATAAGTATTAATAGTTAATAATAGAACTGCATGCTCTGTTTCCACTTAGAGCTGTAAATATGGCAACTGAGTGGAATAGTTTGTACCAATATCTTTCAGTTATGAGTTATTAGTTTCCGCATCAGCGATCTCTATTTTATCAAAAAGAGAGTTTTGCTTAATTTCAAAACAAGTGTGAAACAAAATTATTGCCGAGAAATGAGATGCTTATAACAATTTCCACGTCCGGGTATTTTTTTTTTTTTGGAAAAAGAAATTGCGGTGTTGAGTAAGACAAATTTTGAATTATCATCTTATTATAAGTGTTTTGACTTTTGTAAGCGGCAAAGTCCAGTCTCTCGTTTGTCTTCCTCTTTTCCCACTTAAAGAAAATTCTCTTAAACAAGACTTGTCTACGTGTACCGAGTTTTGATTGGTGCATGTTTCGACGATCTACTTTGTAGTTGACAAGCTACAGTTGTCAGCGAGTTTTTGAGTTGATAAATTTTTTTTCAATTCGATCAGCTCTTTACCCGTGGATTGAAGGTAAGAATCAACCTTTTAATTTTACTGTACATAATGTAATGTAATCAATTTGTATCACAAATTTAAGAAAATACTATCATTACGGTGCATGTATGCATAAACAGGTAACTTTAATTTTTAAAATGATTTACATAATTGTTTTAACCTTTTCATCAAACTTTTATTTAACGTTGGCTGAGCCGATTTGTTCGAAGGCTGGTTATAAACGTTTACTCTGTAAGATCTCCAATGTGTGGCGTGCTTTAGCAATACACTCATCGTTTTTTTTTTGTTAGACAGCTTAATGAGGCTCAGACTGCAAAAGTTAAGAACAATTTAAAACAAAGCTTTAGCTGAGATTAAAATAAAGTCAAAATTGATGTTTCTGGCTTATAACTTTCCTGAATCGTGTATGTTTACGTACGCAATATCCACAGTGAAATCACAGATGCACCGTTTTTTTTTTCCTTAAAGTGCCTATGCATCGAAATTTTCGACCTCTTTTTGATCTTGATTTCGAAAAGTACACTATTTCGTGGTTGTTTTGGTATATTACAAAAGAAATTCTGTGAACGGGAAGTTATAGATTTTGGAGGTTAAAGTGAGTGACTTGGCGATAAAAAATTGCGAATTTTGTCACGAGTGCTCACGCCCCCACATGACGTAAGTAGTAGGATCAAAACAAACTTGAGTTATAGGATCAAATTCGCTTATGTTTTGAAATCATTCTGCGGCGGTGCATGCATGTGTGTATAAAATCGCTAAATTACTAATAAAAGTATATTCAATTCGCAGAGATGTCTGAAAGCGAAGCTGAGTCAACCTCATCACGATCTGAAATCACTGCTAGTGAGGACTTGTCAGAAGAAGGGATTTTGCTTCTGTTCCTTCGGTGTTTCTGCGTAGTAGGATCAAAACAAACTTAAAAACAGATACTCGAGTGCAATAGATCGTACGTGCTCACGCAATTTATTTTATCTGCAGAGGAAGAATTCAATTTTAAAAATAAATGTTTCGTAATATCTTGAAATGGGATGTGTTGTGCAATAAAACCTATAAATGTTTATTTTGCGCACAGAAATTTAGTGTAAATAGAGTTGTAATAGTGATCGCTAGGCGCAAAAGATATGGCATCGCAAAACTACCAGTTTGTAGGTTCAAACTCAAAGGGTATTCCTCGAGGAGGGAAGTCCTGCGTTGCTGGAGGGCCAAATGAAATAGGCTGCACTGATAATCACCACACTAAAGGTGTTTCTTTTCACAATTTTCCAAAAAATCCCGATGTGAGAAAGAAATGGGTTAAATTTGTGCAAAAACATCGCAAAGAATGGAAACCTACCAACACATCCGTTTTGTGCTCAGTTCATTTCGAAGATGATTGTTTCACCACAAACAGAAGAATTTCAAGTGAACTGAATATGAAGAGTTGGCTTAAGCGTGGTGCTGTGCCCACGATTGATACTGCTGGTGTACCCAGTGACACTAATTTCCTGACAGACCGAAAACGAAGACAAGTAAGTTTCTGTTCATTTTTCCACAACCTTTGACCGTGGTAGCCAATTGCTAACAACAAACAATAGTGGACAATATGAAACAATGTAAAATAATTTTCAAATATTTGTAGCGAATTAATTCAATGGGCTGAAATAGTTCTTGTTCTGCAATTATATTATTTTGATAGATTCGACGTAGTTTACTGGTATCTGACGACACTGTAGAAAATAAGGATATTCCGGGTGAGGAAATGGAAACAAGTACAGTCCCCAGTGGTGACAAAGTGGATACAAGCGGAAAGAAATCAGATGTAGATCCGATTGAGTCCTTATCATGCAAAAATTGCCCGATCCTGCAACTTGAAATAAAGAATCTGCGGAAGAAAGTTAGTTATCACAAAAGGAGTAAAAAAGAACTTAAAAAGAAACTAAAAGGGAAAATACCTGAAGAAAATGAAAATGTAAACATGATTATTTTTTGTTAGTACTTTTAGAATTCTGTAATGTATAATGTATAATCGTTGGACTTATTTAGTTACTGAGACGATATTTACGATAAATAACTATATATCAGGGTTTTTCTTTTCAAATAAAGTTGAAGTCGATGAAAGTAAAGCTGGCGGAGACAATTACTCTTTATATAAACTATTTTAAATTATATAACAGCAAGTATGCTTTTAGTTGCCGGCG
>JAOTRI020164241.1:0-19868 GCA_028564885.2 Zoanthus sanctaehelenae
TATCTTTGATTTTAAAAACATTTTCAATTTTAATCTGCATCGACTATGACTTTGATCTAACTTTTACTTTGGTTTAATATTGCTTTGCATTTGTACTTTTTTTTAATTGTATTTTCTTTAGAAAAGGGGAAAATACCAAGAAAACTAAGTGGCAGTCCTCGGCCACCATAGACATCGTGTAACGTGTACTCTTTTGTAGCCACATATCAGTAGCCTCCCGACCTCTGTGTTGCCATTTGTTAAATCTACCATGCAGCCACGAGCTAAAACCCAATATTGTGACTTACCATGGATTTGTAGATAGCAGAGTTGATTTTGTCAACAATCCATACAAAGAGGCGACCGTATAATCCTTTAACAAAAGCATCTCTGATGTTCATCGCCAGTGAGCTGCTTACAGGAGAGTAAATCATCTCTCCAGAGGCAAAAGTTGATTTGGTTGTTAAAACCTGTTTTAATTTCGTAACTGGTACCTACGGTTTCAATAAAGAAAAAATATAAACATCTGCAGCAATTTCAAGCTTCGAGATTATCATCTAAGCATAACGCTACTATAGTTGGAATCTTCTGTTCAAACCTGCAGCTGTTTGTTAGCCGTCCTATGACTTGTGAGGCCATCCTATATTGTTGAGGCCATCCTATACTGAGGAGGCTATCATATATACTGGGGAGCCTATCCTATACTGGTGAGGTCATCCTCTTTTGTGGAGGGAATACTATACTGGTGAGGCCATCCTATTTTGTGGAGGTCATTCTATACTGGTGAGGCAATCCTATGACTGGTGAGCCCTGAAAAGACCGAATCACCTGTTTACCGATCTAAACCCTGGTTGTTCTTCATGATGGATTTGGGTAATATATACTTCACCCTTAGCTCAAACAACAATATTTAAATAAATATAAATAATAATTTATGAAATATTTAAAACCGAATGATGTCACAGAAAGAAATCCAACTTTTTACCTCCTAAATTGAGGTAAAACACCGGGAAACAGTGTAGTTTCAGAACTGGGAAAAACTTTATGAGCGATGAGGAAAAAGATGTCAGGTTATTTGTTTTTCACGTTTTTTCCCTCTCGTCTTACGCGCTGGATTAATTTGGGGAATCACAACCCACTTTCGTAGTTAACTTTGAATTGTACATGGTAAAGATTTACCCAACTTCTTCGTGGTTGAATTCCAGCTTCTCTCAGTGTAACGTCAAACGGTTCTTACCAGAAGTAACCAATTAAAAGTTTCCGCCAAAATATCTACTTTACTGGAGGTTTGATTTTAAACTGAACGGTGAGTTACATTTGTTTCCTTGCCACTAAAAACGTTGTTCTCATAAAAAGAGTAATAACTGCTGTCAATAAGGGACAAAGTAACGAACTAACATCGATGTGCTATCTGTAACTGTAATTCTATTTTCAGCTTTACCCACAAGCACTAAGCTTATTTTAATAACAAAACCATAATTGTCAGTAGTCTGGCCCAGCTCTACACACTGGAGTTTTTGTCTGCCGAAACAAACTCCGTAAACCCGTAAAGAAATACGGATACAACTGTGCTTGAACAAGAGCAGTGCTTATATTACAAGAGGATCCTTTGCATCAAATCTCAATAGTACATTTGCGCAAGTATTTCCCTCGCTTACCTGCAATAATTTAGCTGCAATTTGCGATGCTTCGTTTTCCTCAAGCTGACAGGCATCCAAATTGTTAAAATTGTTATCCAAATTGTCCTCTGTTAGATCTAAAAGTGTTTACGTATTACAAACATTTTAAAATTTGAAATAAAGTTAGATAATAATTGGCATGGATTTTAAATGCCATGCCACATGGTTTTTACTGTTGCATATTATATGTCTATTAAACAACACATAAGATATAAGAAAAGCAGTTGATTAGCTCACTGAAATGGTTGTTTAAAATAAAACTTACCTTGAAATCGAATATTTCCTAAATGGAGAACAGTCGCTAATAGTGTAAATACAGTCCATCTCTCCTCTTCACTGAACATTAAACCCTGAAGCACATAGATATGCCTTTGTAACGGGCCATTCATTTTTATTAAATGTAAAATATTGCTTTCAAATATACGGAATGCACGAGTCCAATTGCCTAATGTTTTCAAACGTTTTCTCGAGCTCTAATGGGAAACCAAAGCTCACAGAACCACAACACTTAGACACAACAAGTTGGACTTACAGTTATTTCTTTTAGAAGATATTTCTGAAACGATCTCTACTCAATATTTTTTAGTAAGTATTTCTTTTTTACGGTGTAGAATTTACAAACTAGCTTACCGTTAGTTATTTTTCTAGTCAATATTGACAAACCCGTAGAATATGTTGAGTTCATTTTGTATATTTAAGAACTAACTGCAGAGAATTCAAATATGTTGAACAGTGAATAAATCGCGAACAATTATTCTTTGTAAAACTAAAAGACAAAGGAATGCAGCGAATGTGCAAAACTAAGTGGAATTTTTAGACAATCAAAATTTCTAATGTATTTTAGTTATTAAACAAAAAGGTGCACTTAACAACTTGAAAAGGAGAAATTCAACGTTTAAGAATTATGTTGGGGAGTTATTTCAAGTATTAAGAAATTTAGTATTCAAAATCAGGTTTTTAAGTATTATGAATACCTTCATAGCATTTACGATGGTCAAAAACTTCTCATCATCTTCCATTCCCTCACAACTTACACATCCCCCCTTAGTTAGATAATTGTAGTCTGAAGCGTGCGTCAGATGGAGTTTCTGTTTCTCAGATGATGTCAGGCCACAAAGCATACAGTAGAAGATGTGATAGTTTCTTTCCTCCGGCATCTATAATAAAAGTTGTTTAGTATTGTGCTTCACTCCCTATATGTGATGTCATAACGCAATACACTAATGGATCACACCAATCGCCTCTATCGTGTAAGCGGCAATTTGCATACATTTTAGACAAGGCCTGTACAACACAAGACAAAATATTCTACATAATAGTTGAAGTCCGTGTTGGTTCAGCCAGGAATTCAACTCAAGAGCCTTGCCGATTACCAACTAGTTTACACAGCCAACAGTTAATACAGAAATACAGATGCTCCTCATTATACCATGCGATATCATGACAAGTGTCCTTCAAAGTCGTATACCCGGAGTTGAAACACTAATCGAAATCCGTACCTGTCCAACAATTCTGGATTTTTCCAACAAATATTGATCAATTCTACCACCTTGAATAGCGCCGGCTTTGTTGAAATGCACATCGATATATTTCCCAAACCTGCTGGAATTATCATTACGGAGTGTCTTTGCGTTTCCAAATGCTACGGAAAAACAACAACTTTTAGTATCGCGATCAGTAAGCATTTTCTTGTAGTCGAGACGCCAATGTTTTGTGGCACTGACGTATCAAAATCGCAATTACTTTATAGTATTTATTTCAAATCAATACTCCCTAACATAAACAAAGATTACAGAAGATAAATTTAGGACATTCTTTAAAATGCTTTCACGTTGTAAGCTACCAAACTTTAGTTTCTAGGCTGAAAATTTTGATCATCGCCGTAGGAGGTTTAACCCAGCTATCAGTCCTAGTTGTATTGCTGAGTTGTCCAAACTTGATCCCATACTTTCCATTGAGTGCGTTTGAGAGAATCTTGAACTAAAATAGTTCGAAAACGTTTCGTTGTTTTTAAAACAAAATGATTTTACCAGTTTTACATGAGTTTAAATAAAAAGTGTGCCGGACTCTTTATTAAAATACATTCCAGAAAGATACACTTGCGTAGCTTGAATGCCGTTGTGTGGATAACCATGACAATAGTAATAAAAAGAACAAAGTAATGAAACAAAGGCCATGTGTACCTTCAAGTAGTGGATTTGCTTGTAACAGTTGTTCTTCAACTGAAGAGTGATGCTCGCTAATCGCTGCTAAGTAACGCAGTATAATTTTTGTTGTCTCCGTCTTTCCCGCTCCGCTCTCTCCACTGAAAGCCAACAAAACAGAGTGGTAACGAGAGCCGCCGTTAGGGATAACAACAGTTTGGAAATGGATTGTGGGATTGTTGACAATTGTATTGTTGAATGTAAATGTAGTACATTCTCGTTACCTTGAGAGTAGAGAGCTAGGTACATTTTATACTCGTATGTCCGCTGAGTGTGATTGTATGAGTAATGATAAATATGAACGCAGTTGTTGCATGTGATGCATTTCATCCTTGAGATGTTTGTTGAATATGACATTTTTTTGTTCCTTGAAATTGTTCAAAACATCTGTTAAAAACATCGTATCAATCTAAAGCAAATCCATATCTCGCTAGGTCAGTGTTCCATATATTTAGCGGCTAGCTCCTTTTGGTACGCGAGCCTCTCAAACATAAAAGAGTTACTCTTAAGTAGCAAATGACACTTTTGAACTGATCCATGATAGAGTTGTACTTTCTTTATAGCAATAAGTTCTGATGATGATGGCTGTTGATGATGGAGATGTTGATGTTGGTGGTAATGATGATGGTGATGATGATGATAATGTTGTTGATGATGATGATGATGATAATGATTATGATGATGTTGGTGATGGTGATGATGATGATAATAATGTTGATAATGATAATGATAATGATGATGATGATGATGATAATGATTATGATGATGTTGGTGATGATGATGATGATGATAATAATGTTGATAATGATGATGATGATGATGATAATGATTATGATGATGATGATAATAATGTTGATAATGATGGTAATGATGATGATGATGATGATAATGATTGTGATGATGTTGGTGATGATGATGATAATGATTATGACGTTTAACTAAAAATAAAATACACTCAGTGGTGCATCATAAACATTTTAAAAACATGCATTTTAAACTTAACGTTTTGTATGCTTGTCAACTACATTTGCAATTTTTGAAAAGCTGTTAATACTGTACCAATGGGAATCTGGAAACTGTGTAAAATGACACGTTTGAAAAGCTACATTAATACTATAAAAGTTTTCAAGACTAACATTGAAAATCAACGCTGGCTGCTCTTTAACTTAACAAGGATAATCACTTTTTCCGAACGCTAAAATGTCAAAATGGTCCCATTTAATGTTATGACTAATTGTTTTGATTTGATTCGCAACAGCAGTTTAAAATGCATGTTTTTAAAATGTTGCTCACCGCTGTTTGTATTTTGCTTTTAGTTAAACTACGATTGCGAAAGACCAAGAGTTTATATTATAATGATGATGATGATTTTGAAGTATTTAAAGAGAAGAGGGAGACGTGTTTACCTTATAACAATACACTGGTTTCTCTCTGTCCTCTTCATGTACTCGTAGGCACTCTCGGCGACTGCATACACGTGAGGTGCGAGTTCAGCAATCTTCTTTTCTTTATACTTGTTGACCTGGCCAGAACCGTATAAAGGAAATGGCTGATACGGGTTGACTGCCACCAGTACTGAGCCTATGTAGGTCTTAGAAATGATGAAAGATCAAGATAAGTACAAGATTGTAAGCCCACACTTATTTAGGTAAACTTGTTGATGTAGCTCTTATCATATAAATAATCATAGAGCCTAAGGATCTTTTTAAGGCTTCATACTAATAAACTTCAATGTAGATATCACTTTAAGAAATGGCATCTTAGCGGCTCTATATACGCAACTTTTAAATTTGTGACATTATAAGTGTCGGTTTGTAATATCTGGTTACGACAGCGGTAAAGAACGTTTAACTACATAGCTATGAACCCACAGTTGTAATGTTCAAGATAGGTTTTGTTGAAAACACTTACACAGCTTAAAATGACTATCTTTAGCAAACAGAGAATCTCACCAGTGTGAGGTTGAGGTTTTAGACTAGTTAATAATAATGCATAGAGTCACAAGGGTCAGCGGTGCTCTAATAACTGAGCATTTGGCCAGTAGTTTGTAAGTTGATGAGTGCAACCCGTGGATAGCACCATCTCTACCACCGTAAGAGATTCACACCCTTTTCTAAGATAAGATGAGATGAGAAAGGACGGATGCGAACAGAAAAAATATAACACTCGTGAACGCAATATATACGTACATAGATCTGTTGGTTGTAATACCGCTGCATCAGGTTTCGTAGAATGGCAGACTCGCTTAGATCCCCAAGTTGTATCTAGATTAGAGAAAAAAAAGATTTTAAACAACTTTAATTTATGAAAATTTATGAAAGTTTTTAATTTTTAATGAAAAGTAAATCTTTAAAACTTCAAGTCTGTTAACGTCTTTAAAACTATAGCGATAACTAAACTAATCCAACGCGAATAACTAAGGTAACTAACTAGCTAATAACTAAGGTTGAAAAAATACATACTGAATTTTTTATGTTGTGTTTACGACACAACCTACCATATCGTGTACCCCATCGACACTAGTGGAGTGCATTATACGCAGTCTGCCCGCAGACGACGTACTTCCATCTATCACTAGCTCCTGCGAACAAAATGAGAAACAAAAGTTACATATTGTATCATATCTGATAAAATACTAGTAACACGTATTACTTTTCAGTAAACTGGTGATGGCATAAAAATGCCGCCGGAAACATGTCTTTAAAAACAGTTGTCCGGTTTTTTTATTCAATATTTATCGTTATTGCTATTATTACGATCTTCAGCTGTTTTACGGCCAACACTTTCGGAAATGGATAAGATTCCTATACCTCGCTAGCGCTGGCGCCACTTGTTACTTGGCTAGTACTAGAAAAGGATTACCTTATACCTACTTGCCAAAAGATGAAATAGGAACGTTTTGTTCTTTAATACTGAGAATAGCAAGGGGCAAATGGCTCGAAGATTCCAATTACCAACATTTAAGGAACGTGGGTTACAAAAGAGTGTTAACTGTTAAAAATTGCTCTACCTGTCCTTCGTCATCCGTTAGAAAAATGCGTCCATTCTCAATGAACTGGACCTGAGCTCCTATTGGAATATCAAAGGTACCGCCGTGTAGTGGATTGACCCAAACGTAATCTCCCTGTTACAAAATGCAACCAAGATAATTAAATCTTACTTAGATGTGAACAATACAGTTCATAAGAAACTTAAAACTACGTAGACCATCACCAGGTAGAAAGAAAAGAGGAGTTTGTTAAAAATGAGACAAAATTCCCAAGGAAAGTAACAAGCCTTTAATCTATTACAACTGGTATGTTATGATTTGAACTCTTTTAACCATTTTCAGTTCCATAACTTTTCATAAAACTATTTTGATCCTAAAAAGTACCATTAAAAGATAAATTCACTATTTCTGAAAACCTCTTAAAATCAGTACATTTCCATTAAAAAATAAGACGAACACTCATTGTACCAATAAAGGAACACATCCAGGAGACCTTCACATATGCATGGCTTTAAATATTCCGTGTTTCAAAATGATTGGGTTATACAACTATGCCTTTTTTTACAATAACACTTAACTACTGCGTGAAATGGAAAAAGACTATGTACGAAATGGCGAACGGTGCGTATAGGATCTGCCAAGACCTAACAGCCAAATAGAGACATGTAGCTATATATAGCAATTTCAGGATTGCTTGATGTGGAAGGTTACCTTAAACAGCTGTTTAATCCTTGATGGGACTCGTTCAATGTAACACTAAACAAACTCAGAAACTTAATAAGTTCGCCAATGTTTACTAATACTTTATTTTAAAAATAGGAAAACGCCAAAGCTATAGCTAAATACTTAGAAAGAATATTGGCAATTAGTGTTTTCTAACATCAGGGCTATTTCACATACTACAATCTGATTGGATCCCTAACCTCAAGGTGACGAGTTTGCGAAAACAATGGCAGCTCATTCGCGTTTTGTGGAAGTGTCAAATGACCATTCATAAGAACTTCTAGATAGTGCAATACTCGAGAAGACAAAACAAGCTACTAGGTATGGGATGAAAATATCCAATGGTAAGTTACAAGCATTAGAAAACAGAAATATTGCTTGATACAAACGAGATAAACAAACTGAAAAATTCACCCGTTTAGGAACTCCAAATTAGCATGTATTTATATTTAATTTTGGCCCAAATTGCTTTAAAATACTCGGCCATGAAGCCAAGAAGTCTAATTGTTAAATAGAGTAAGCAGTTATCTCCGATTTCTATAGTGTTATACGGTGCTGGCTGCATAGAACAGTACAATGCATCTGAAAAAGACTCCTGTGACAATACTTTGATGTTAAAAGGAGCGATCCATAGCAGATTAACGCCCTACAGGAGAAATTATTGTACTTAACATCTTTGTGAGAATGGTAAGCTGAGTCTGCCTTGCTGTAAAAAAGTTATAACAATGTTCAAATCTTGGCGGAGCAGAGTTTGAATCTAAAGTATTAAACAGTAAGCATAATAGCTTTACCTAATTGTATGCAAGAAGAGTTCTTGTTAAGCAGAAGAAACACTTTACTAAATAATAAACACATTTGGGGAAAATGTTGTATGCAGAGATAAGTTTAGATTTTTCAGGTTATCAGAATTACCTTTGACAAGAAAGTCATTATAAATTGCTCTTCAGGCGGTCTCCTGAAACAAGGAAAGTAAAATATTTTTTTAAAATTGATTATAACTCTAAGGAATGTTATGGTTTGAATTCCTTTAACACTTTCAAATTCCATGACTTTTCTGGTTTTTCATGACCCCTATGATGTATCTAATTACCAAACATTTAGCCAAATGTTTGGGAGAAATGTAAAACGCATTTGCTTTCAATAAAATTTTCTTTGTGTTTAGCAAACGTTTTTCCTACCAATCTGATCATCATCATACAATTTATCAAATGATACTGATTGTAGTTACAACCATTGAAAACGTTTGTAATTTTTTAATATCCTTTGTACTAAAAGTGTTTTCAGTTGCTATATGTACAATTTTATAGATAAGTAGCGCATTCTGCGAGGTGTGTCATTGCGGCCGTTGGGGTGCAGGGATGAAACTGTCCCTGGTCCACATGAGAAAACTTAATGGTTAATGGTGGAAAGTAGCCGCCGTCTTGTCTCTTTCTTACAGGAACGAATGCGCATGATCCACAAAGTTGTTTCTAACCCCCAAGTTATTCGGAATCATGTGAGCGGAATAGCTAAAACATAAGTTTAGAGAGATTGCCTTTACATAGCCCAGAGACTAAAACTAAATCATTTTAAGAAGCTTCATTTTAAGAGGTTCCATTTTAAGAGCCTAGTGGCCCATGGAGCCGGCGCTTATCTCCGATTTCTGTACGGGTAAGTTGACGAGAGTCCTTGAATCCCCCTGGTTAGCTCCCAGCAGAGGCTGGTACTCATTTACCTACCCCGGAAGGATGGAAAGCTGAGTTGGCTTAAGCGGAAAAGAAGATAACATAAAGTCAAGTATTCGAATCTCAGCAAAGTGCCGGGATCGAACTGGGGACCATGTGGTTGGAAAGCAAAGAACTTACCAACTGCGCCAACCACGTCCGCCTGTTAGAAAATAAAGACGGTTTAAAAAATCTAGGCCTTTATTCCCTTTTGCGATGAAAAAATTGAAACAGAAAAAGTTTTAATTATTTTGCTAACCCTACTCCCCGAGAAATCTTGTCTCATGGGAACAGACTCTTACGTTTATTTGACAAATTGAATAAACAACTATTTGTATCATACTTTGCTATTACAGATGTGTTACATCATTATTTTTATTTTTATTATTTTATTGTTGTTGTTGTTGTTGTTATTCACAACATTTTGCTGGATTAGCACAAAACATCAAGCTACACCCTGTAGCTGCAGGTTTCTTGAACCGTTCTCAGAACCCTTGCAGTTCCGAGAATGAAAATAATTGTAACGATGATTATGACAATATTAATAAAGAAAAAAGAACAATATAGTACAACGCTATCATGGAACCGTCTCTATTATGTTTGAGAGGCCCGCGCGTAGCTGTCAACGCGAACTACTAGATATTCGGGACACTAACTTTGAAGTTGACCTAGCTGTTAATGTCTTTAGTGGTTTGGCTGAGTTCAAACATATTTCGTTTATAGCATTGACATTCGAGCGGAGGTTATGATATGGATAAACCTCTTCCTAGCTTACTGGCCTGCTAAATCTACACGCTCAATTTAGATTTACAATTTGGCTAGGTTTTTGGCGAACAGAAATTTTCTCTAGTCTTATACAAGTTTGAAATTTAGTATTCTAGTGGAGCCAGGGGCGTAGGAAGAGGCTAGGGAGGCTGAGCCCACCGACCAACTTTTTTCATAGATTTTAGATCGTTATGGGACCTTTAGCCCTCTTCTCTACAAGTATTCTATCCACATCCAACCCAGATAACAATCCTTCATGTACTACACATCTACAAAGAAAAGACAGACAAACTGAAATTAATGAATGTGGCAAATTATTTTGTCAGTGGGAGTCAACATAGACAGTCAGGCAATTTTACAGAAGATGACAATTCTAGGGAAAAATTACAAGATTGCCAATCTTCAATGAGTCAATGAGTCCCAAATGTTACACTACACATTGTTAGTTAAGGCACATGAATGATAATATAAGTATCGCCATATAGTTAACATTTCGATAAATATAATTCAACTTTTAACATTCAAAACTGAGCTGTGGTAAACAAGTAATTCCTACAATTCCTAATACTACACAATGATCTTATACGCCTGTTACGTTCAGGATTATGTTGACTATTTTGTTGACATTATGATTATATGATATCAGGTATTATGTTTTATGATAAAATGTTTGTACTTGTGTTTTAAAATTCCTTTCAATACTGTATGTTCTGAGAGTGCAATCCAGGACCTGTTTTGTCTAAAATTAGCGTTCCCCTCCCCCCCTCTAAAAATCAGTGCTACGGCCCTGGAAGCAATTTGCGACATTTGTAGTCCGTTTTTCTATTTGTTTTAACATAATATAATGCGGGAATTCAATACCACGAGATAATGGCAAACAGTTGTGAGTATAAATATGCAGATTCCTGACTGATCACATCAAGATGACTATTTTTAGACATGCAGTACTAATTAAATCAGGGTGACTTCAAATTCTGGTTGAGTTCTTCTGATGTTTTATCAAAACAGTTATAAATTTACCTCCTAGAAAACATGCTTATAAATTCCAAAACAAGTTATTAATAAGCCAAATTTCTTTTACGATTAAATTTCAACTTTTGACAAATTTTCGGACAATCATCTTTGCGATAACCTCTATAAACATTGTTTTTTAATCTTTTACTTACGGCTAATACATTGCTTTCTATTTCGAACTATTTGCTTAATATACCATTTCAATGTAGTTTACTTATTTAATTTAACCAGATCCATATCACTGATAATGTAATATCCTCTAACCATAAATTATATTGATAAACTGTAAGTACATTGTGTTTCCTAAGAATATACTTTTTAAAGAATATTTTAGGATTAATTCTAACGCTCATATTTTTGTAGAAATATTACTTTGCGTGTTTGAAAAAAGATTTTACTGATTGAATATAGCAACCACAGCCATATACAAATATATAACCTTTGAAACTCTTACTCTTATAATTAAAACAATCATTTTATAAACGGACATTCCAACGTCACTGATATTTCCAAAACTGAGGATATTTACAACAATATTTTCTGCGTTAAATTTTCCAAAATAATATTCACTTTCGGTTTGAAAACTTTCATTTTTGAAAAGAAACAGTGTACAATGAATTTAGTATTTCAAATGTTTGGCGATGGTGTCAATCTTTATGCTAATTTGGTGATAAATTGTCATGATTAATGTTTTATGTATATGTAATGGTTCCTAGTCACGTCGTTGATGTACAACCATTTTACCACGATAATAAACAAAAAGTATCTGTGAAAAGTACCAAACTAAAGTAGGTTTCTTTACATTATCCAGTAATACTATGTGTAGTGTCTTAATCAGTATAGATCAATCAAATATTATCCTCTTTTGAAGTCGGCTTTATAAATAAAACGCTAAATACAATATCGAACTGCTTGCAAAATAAGCTCAACTGCAGGTGGTTTAAAAACACTTTAAGTTTTTTAATTTGTCTGTTTAATTTGCACTAGCTAAGAAATAGTAAAAAATAGTCACATCGCTCCCCTAACACTGAAACTTTGTACAAATTGACATAAATCTATATTGTGGAGACAAAAGCTATAGCAACGTATGGACAGTTATTGAATATAAAGATGTTTGTACTAGTTACTTCAACTATTTCAAGGCTTTTATATTTCAGATTTAACACGACAAGTCTACAATAAGGAAAAAAGTTAAGGCAAAACAATTAAGTAATTGAGGTTGCGAAACTTACTTTTAATATTGCTTCTATTGTACGATATCAAAACTTGATGAAAATGACTTAAATTGTGCAAAATATAAAAGAAACAAAACGAATATTTTACCTTTTGAAGTACAAGAACTAAATGAATAATGCATTATTCCGGCCAGAAATCAAAGGCATCGAATCATAAAGCACAACATACTCTAACAAACGCTTTCTCAGTAAAAAAACGGTAAAACTGAACTTGAAATATTTCATCTATTACTAGGTACTTCGTCTTAAAAATGCGAGATTTACTTTTATATTCCACATTAAGGCGCATGGATTAACCGTTTCAAGTAATGAGAATAACATCTCCACTCGAGAAATTAATTTGATAAGATAATTTAGCTTATTGCAACTGAACAGACAAGTAACTAGCATAAAAATTCAGCCATTTGTACTTACCTCGGATTTTCTCAGACTCGGTGAAAGCCAAAAGAGAGCCGTACCTTCACGAATGCCGCACTTAATAATATTCAGCACAAAATTTATATTCAGCTTTCCAAGGACCGAGCAAGAAATAATTTAACAGTATACAGATAGATCTACATTTTCGAGAATTGGTTTTTCACAATTTTTAAAAACGAAAAAATGTTAAGCTATTTAGTTGTAACCAGAGGGAAAGAGAGATAAAACTAAAATACGAGCGGTGTAATTCGTCTCCGCAAGTGACTGGAACTTAAATTTGCATTTTACTCCGGTAAAACAAAGACAAACAAACAAATACGTTCGTCATTAAGATCTTAACAAAGAAATAATGTATAAAAGAATGCAGGCAGCCATAAACTTTAAATTCTACTTTACACAACAGCCTTTAAAAAATTAACATTTCTTACATGCATGGAGTGATAGACAATTGATATGAAAATACTTAATAAATCAAAATAAAAATATTTGCCATTACGAATAAATGAAAACATACCGTCTTTAAGAAGGTTATTACAGATATGATTATGAAAGTATTTTATTAGAATAATAAGTTTTAAAAGGTTGTTTATAAAGAGATTTATTCACTCTTATTTTGCCAGCGAGAATGGCTGCCTCAGATTTTTAAATCTATTAGAATAGATTCGGAAATCTTTTTATAAAAGCAAAACAGAAGTTTTTATTGTGGCAAATCTTTTTACATTTGTTTGTGACACCTCATAAACGTCATTGATGGTGTAATTTTTACGTCGACATTACAACGGACCACTCAAAGCCACTGACCCTGATTCTTCCTACTCCGGGGTAATACGAATTTTCATTTATTTTCTACCATGTAAAGCTGAATGTACTAATGAGCTTGTATGATTTCAAAATATTGACTTTTTGGTTCCAATAACTGACATATTATTAATTTCTAAGATTTTAGCTTCGCTGACACCTTTTGTCAACCACAACGCCACCAGTGGTGCCATCATAATTGATGTGTACCGGAAACCTACAAACACAGATCGTCACAGGGATTTTACCTCGGACTATCATATCAAACACAAACTGAGCACAGTCTTAACTCTCCTGTACAGGGCAACTAATCTCCCCAGCACACACAAAGGAAAAGCTCAAGAAATCAAACACATTACTGACGCCCTAAAAGCTAACGGATATTCTCCTCTATCAGTAATTTCTTACACCTTAAGACGCCCTTACTCCAACCTTCACCCAACGGATATTATCCTCTATCAGTAATCTCTAAAACTTTAAGACGCCCTCACCCAATGTCCCTCCACCCTTCACCCAACGGATATTATCCTCTATCAGTAATCTCTAACACCTTAAGACGCCCTCACCCAATGTCCCTCCACCCTTCACCCAACGGATATTATCCTGTATCAGTAATCTCTAACACCTTAAGATGCTCTCACTTAATGTCTCTCTACCCTTCACCCAACGGATATTATCCTCTATCAAAAATCTCTAACACCTTAAGACGCTCTCACCCCGATGAACTAGTTTCCATGTTTCCAAGTGGGCCGTTCAACCGGACATGCGGCTTGGCTTCGCTTGCCTTCCCTATATCAAGGGCCTAACTAAACCTCTCGTGAGACTGCTCCGTAAAAATGACCTCCGCTTGGTCAGGAAACCTTTTAAAACCCTTCAACAAGGGTTCCCATTCCCCAAATTCAGACAACCTTTAGTCTCAAAACTAAAGATATATACGAAATTAATTGCTCGGACTGTTCCTGGAACTAGATTAGTGAGCCAGGCAGATGTTTCCTTACTAGAACGAAAGAACACTTGCGTAATATAAAACATCACATGCTAAAGCCCCTACATCGCTAATCACGCCTGAGCTGATCATTCAATTGATGTCAACAACGCACGAGCCATAGATATAGGAAACAACACATCAGAAAGACTTAAGAATCTTGTCATACCGTAACAACAAAAAGGTCGATAATAACTCAAAAGCGTTACCTATGAAAACGGTTTCAAGCGTACCGTCTGGAAACTCACAGCTTTTACAGAAATGATGAGGATTAATCTTATGATAGGAAATTAGTTCTTGATTTTTTGTAAACTTGTCATTGACAATGACTGGTATAGGAGATTTTCTTGGATTTGTTTTAAGACATTGAAAGATGCTTGTACTTGTGAGATTCTTTATATCCCAAGGTAATCTTTCTATGGCACATCAGGTAGCCCGAGTAAACACCTGTTGGCGTTTAGTTTATACTGTAGCTTCATCGCTTTTAGATATATTTAGTTCGTTTAAGGCTGCAGCCTGGTAGCCGAAACTTCACATTGTAACCAGAGAAAGGTTTAAAAATTTTAATAAAAATGTAACTGAACAAGCTGGGAATCTTTAAATGTCAATTCTAAAAACATCAACTTGCGAGGGATTTACAATATTAATGGAACACTTAGGAAGGTATTGCGTTTGAATGACGTAATCATAGCAGCCACTCAGTTCATATCCATTCCGAGGTATAAAATGGCCCTTGTGACCATGGACAAAGAACAACCACTCTTATGGAAAGGTACGTGGAACAAAGAATGGACAACACCTACCGACAAAAAGTGTGGCGGGAATATTGAACGATCACGATAGTAGATCAACAGATTAACAGTAATGTCCGCGCACGGAGTGATGAGAATACTGAAACATACGGGAACCTCGATCATGGAAGGGGGACTGAAGTACTCTGAAATTTTTATAGATATAAACAAAATCCATCATTTGATACTTGTCACAGGAAGTAACTCGAACATCAAGATCTTGATAAGAACTCGGTCTGACACATATTGTTTCTTGTACAAAAGAATTTTTCAACGAATGATTTTCGGAGAATACTCCTTTCATGTTTAAAAAATGTGAAGAGCGAGTCCTGATCATTATTTTCGCATGGTACTAAGTATTTCATATTAGACTGACATATTTTTTTGCTTTTGCGAACCTGAATACAGGACCTTTTCATTAGGTGGCTCAAAATGGTTAGTATTTGTTGTCGCGATATCCGTAATGCCCATAGCAGTGGCTTTAAGTATTTAGTATTGCTACAAATACTATCAATGAATGAATAAAAAAAACTCTAGGAAGGAAGAATAGGTGGATCTACAACCCCATAACCTCCTCCCCCTGGTTTCACCAATGATTCATTGCAGCAATTTATGACCTGTTTATTGAAATGAAAATATATCTAACGTTCGTAGTTTGTGTGCTTGACTTGGAATGAAAATATAGGTAAACTTGGATCATTTGTTGTCTAACTATTCACTCGTCGGTGTAGTGTTTAAGTGACAGTCTAGGAATAATGTTCATGGACTGAAGCTCTTGAAAGAGAAGTTTACAAGCATACGGTATCTTTAGAGTCGAAATGTTGCTGGACGATTTGCAGTAGTGACACCTGTGGGAAAAAAAAAGCTATCAATACAAGAAAATTAATGAAGGACCCACAAAAATGACAAAATTGATAAAAAATAAAAGAAAACATAATTCTAAGTACATACCAAATAACACATCACCATCACAAGTTTTGATCTACGTCAATTTTCGATTTCCGTTTTCAAGTTATTGCTCTTAAGTTAAGTCATTTTCCTTTTTTTTTCCACAAATGTTCAATTATCTAAATATAAGTTAACCAATTTAACAAATACAAACTGTGATCGAAGGACATGGATTACAATATAATTTCAGCACGATTGTTTCAACTCACCAGCCGGAATAGCCGAGAAGCCCGCATTCACTGCAAACGTCTACCTCAAAAGCATCACTTGAAATCATCAGCCTCTCTAAGATCAACATGCTTTAATACAGAAAAAAGGTTGTAATTAAATAGATTGCTAAACCTTTATTGATTCTTGCTATATGATTCCTAAACTGCTTGATTTCAGCACATATTGCACTCTTATGGGTCTGTACTTGTAGAAATATGCTGAATTCCCATGACATACCACAAAAAATCATTGGTTTAGCGGTATCCTTCATGGAACGCATATCACATATAAAACTATTGGTTTGGGGGAACCCTTCTTGGAACACATACCAAATTACAATTTATTGGGTTGAGAATACCATTCCAGAAACACGTATCACATAAAAAACTATTGGTTTGGAGGAACCCTTCTTGGAACACATACCACAAAAAAATATATTGGTTTGGGGAAACCCTTCCCGGAACACATACAAAATTACAATTTGTTGGGTGAAGAATACCCTTCCAGGAGCACATACCAAATTGCAACATATTGGATTAGGAGAAGACTTCTTAGAACACATAACGTGTAGCAGGTTAACGAGTTTGCAACTTTCTTCCAAGGAGATAAGGACACATATCGATGGACCAGTTATTAGATTGGGAGTACCTCTCTATGAACACAAACCAATGACGAGTTATTTGATTGGGTAGTTCTTACCTAGCACCATAAGCAATGAGACAATCTCTTTCCATTTCTCCCAAGCGCAATCCTCCATCCCTAAATAAGACTACTTTGTTAGTAGAAGCTTCACATCACCATAGCAACAATTCAACAATTACTAACAACAACAACAACAACAACAACAATAATAATAATAATAATAATAATAATAATAATAATACAATTTTACAGTTCTCAGAAAATGCCAAGTAAAGATGGACTGTCTGTTATGCGAGATACTTTTAATTAAAAAATACAGACTGTGTCTTAA
The DNA here is from genome assembly GCA_028564885.2 of Zoanthus sanctaehelenae. Lineage (NCBI taxonomy): Eukaryota > Metazoa > Cnidaria > Anthozoa > Zoantharia > Zoanthidae > Zoanthus > Zoanthus sanctaehelenae. The sequence goes on from JAOTRI020164241.1 coordinate 17,414, forward strand.
CATCCAATCAGACTCAATGCGTACAAAAGTATTCACTTGAATTTGGGTTTTTCCTTTAAGTAATATCACTTAATGATTCACTGCCTTAGAATAATAGACTATTGTTTACAGTTTAATTTTGTTTTCTTGGTTATATAAATTTCTTTACTTTCTTGATAATGATGACAGGATGTCAGCGAATCATCGAAATCTGTCAGCGTTAGTTTTTCTGATTATAATTAATAATAATAAAAGCCACTACTGAAGCCACAAAGATTATCATCAAGTGACCTCGGTATCACCGTTATTTACCGTGAACGAAGATATGTTGTTTCTAACTTCCTAGTTCAAAATTACAAAAGTTTTTTTAAAAAGGATTTCACAACGTTAGTTTGTACCTTGCTCTTCCCTCTGTAGGCTGCCTGGTGAGAACGGCGCGGGGACCCTGAAGATGTACAACCACAAATTGATATAAATTATTATCAATACAGAAGGTAACCAATTTGAAGGAATTTCCGGTGTTAATAACAACATAGTAGTAGTAGTAGTAGTAGTAGTAGTAGCAGCAGCAGCAGCAGCAGCAGCAGCAGCAGCAGCAGCAGCAGCAGCAGCAAATTCAACTTTACGCCAAGATCTGAGCCGTCGAGCGATTAAACATTAGCCTCTGGATAGGAAGAATGAGCCACCACTTCCTTCGCAACTGACGTTAAATAAAGCATAAATCTATCTAGTAGCAGCAGTAGTAGTAATTGTAGTAGCAGCAACAGCAGTCGCAGAAGTCGTAACAGGAACAGTAGCATCAGTAGCAGAAGAAAAATCATGTAATGGAAGAAAAGCATCAAACCTTCGCTCTGGCGTGCATTTTATCCAACACCATGTGTTTAAGCTTCTGGTAATACACAGGTCCGAAAAATATGTATGCAGATAACGGCTCTCTGAAACAGTACAATATCTGCTGATATGTCCTTAGCATACAACGTTATGTTGCAAACAAAAAATATGACATTCATAACATTTTAAAAGAGTATGGCAATGATTATTATACTGATTGGTGATTGATGGTGATAATGTTGGTGATGGATTGGTGATGATATTGGTGATGTTAGTGACGGATTGGTGCCTGATGTTGGTAGTGGTGACGGTGACGGATTGTTGATGTTGGTGGTTATGATGTTGGTGATGGATTGGTAATGACATTGGTGATTGCTGAGAGTGATGCTGGTAATTGATGATGGTGATGTTGGTGATGGCGATAATGGTGGCGATAATATGCAGTCATAACCTATATAATCATAACTACTACTTTAAGGAATTATAAATAAAGAAAAAACACAAAAAAGAACAAACCAGAATAATCAATATCAACAACATCATAAGCTTAAAGATATACCTTAAAACATGGAAAATGCGTTGTGGTACGATTGAAATCGTGAACGCTAAACTGAAAAACCCGCAGGAAATAGCTAAAATTTGAAAAATCTTCAATTGCCGCTCGCATATGAATCATCATTATGAAGAAAACTGAAAATATTTTCAAAAATAAAAAAAATGTGCTTTATCATCAGCCTGAAGTGTTAAAACATTATTCTCTCACCCTGTAATCCCAGAAGTGACGTAATCTTTGCCTGCATAGTTAAATCCGTGTTCAATCAACACTTTACAAACGTCCTCAACTTGGTCTCCTCCAAACGCTGTAGTCAAAAAAAGCAGAATCGATAAAAAAAATGTAGATTATTTTGTTTCAGTTCCAGAATGAATTTACTAATCGTACAATTTGAAGCGTCTTACTTTGCTCGTTTTCTTACCTGCGAATTTTGCTTTAACCCTTTCACTGCTATTAAGTTATAAACACTTTAACACGTAATGAGAAAAAGGGAAATGATCAAAGAAAGCAAACTACTTAGTATTAAACGTAAAATTCTCTCAAACTTGTTCAATGAAAAGAATGGACTGAAGTTGGGAGAACTTAATATTTCAATTGGGACTGAAAGGGTTAAAAGTGCAAGTAAAAAAATATTAAAAAAGCAAAAAGACATCTTGAATAGTGGAAATTATCGAAACGCGGCAATGATATTCCACATTAACTTTACATGGTTAATTGGGAAGCTTTCCTTATTTGAAAGAGTTTTTTTAATTTTCAGTACATTTTGTTATTTAACAAAGGTCAAAGGTATACTGTTTATTAACGATGCCATATGTACTAGAGTATTTTTTTGTAGATTATAATATTACATTTTAAAGTGTTTGACTTGATTTGAAAATCAAAGAAGCGATGCATATCCTTTGAATGTTCAAGTGAAACACTTTAATATCAGACTCACACTGTGAGATGCTACCATTGTATTATAAACAATTCTATTATCTTAGTTGTCATTGATTTTCCTATATATATAGTACTGAAATAACTCTCACATATACGAATAGTGTTTTTAATCTTGACATGTTTCGGCATAACTTATGCCATCTTCAGAAGAAT
>JAOTRI020164342.1:0-19862 GCA_028564885.2 Zoanthus sanctaehelenae
ACTACTACTACTACTACTACTACTATTACTACTACTACTATTACTACTACTACTACTACTACTACTATTACTACTACTACTACTACTACTACTACTACCATTCTTATTATCAATGTCACCTGTTGTAAATCACATGTTTGTATTTCTTTTTGCAGCCACATTTAAAACTCATATATGAGGGGAAAACGTACTCAGAAAGACACCTCACCTACAAAAATGGCACTGCAAAAGAAAAAAGTAAACTAAAACAATGGTCTGGTTTTGGGCTTCTCAAAGATTCAGAGGTTGGATTCTCATTTAATACAAAGTAATTTTAGGATTAAAAATGCAAACGGTTTTTCGTATTACAACTTAAAATAAATACTTTATTTCCTTTTTGCTGAATTCTTTACAAACCAAGTGGCCCATGCAGTCGGGGACTGTCTCCAGTTTTAAAGTATTGAGTGGATGAGAGTTTTTTACTTTCGCTGGTTGGGACAGTAATCTATGTGGCAGCTCCCAGAAGATGATGTTACAATGTTTTGAAATAGCACGCCATGACAAAAGACAACTGTTAAGCTGCACAAATCCGCTGACTTGATAGCCATAAGTAAAGGAAAAGAGCCTGAGTGCTTAGCTAAAGAAATGCAAATAACTACAGAAACAAATTTTCTCAAGTATTTTATAGGGTTATTATATATATTTTCAATAACGTGTTAAAGGAGTATTCGTCTTGTGAGAGAAAATGATTAATTGAAGGTCTGAATATGAGATCGGGGGTTGCATATATTGTAGGTTCATCGATGTCTTGTATAGAAGTTTATAAAAATAAAAGTTGTTGAATAGATATATTATTTAACGTCGATTGCAAAGCATTTGTTATCCCATTCTTCCTAGTCAGAGGCTAGTGTTTAATTGCGCAATGGCTCATGTCTTATCGTGAAAGTCAAATTTGAATAGGGAGGAAAACTGGACTACCCAGATAAAAACCCTTGAAATCAGATTGAGCTAAACAAGTTTCATGCCATATGTGTGCCCTGAAATCAATTCAAGGTCGTACAATGTACTGTTGGTAGACGGATGTCTGCTGTGTCAACTTAACTAATAAAATCTTACAGTTCCCAGTCGCTTACTAAAAACACTCTTGTTCATTCGTTAGTATGACAAAGTTTTGAAGTTTCTCCAATCATTCTACAAGGAGATGGACAACACTATGGAGTTTTCTGTTGTGTCTTACGTGTTTGACGTGTGGTTACCTGAGGTTTGTGAATGATACTGCATTAGGGGTCGTCATTAAATCGATATAGTACCGCTTATCAACCATTAGATATCAAAATACCTATGAAGCAAAACCTTTGCAGTTTTTACATTCTAAAGAGATCAATTCAAAAGTACCAAATACAGAAACTTTCAAAGATTTGGATAAAATGCCTCCAAGATATAGCTGCTGCCCAAATTTGCATGTTTTGTGCTGATGATTGGCTAAGTAGCTCATTCAAGGTATCAGGATATTTCTTTCTATGACATAATTTTGTTTGCAAACTTCAAAATCTTGAAGGAGGCAGTGTGGCGTAGTGGTCAGAGTTGGGGCTTTGAATGCGGAAGACCTGGATTCGATTCCCTGACTCTGACCACTGAATGAATTTGTCCTCGGTGATTCCAGGGACAAATTTACCACGCTTTGTAAATAGGCAACTGGTTTGCCTCCTACCAGTTGGGATTCTTAGTCAGGGAAGTGGGAGGTTTTTAATATGACAACGAAAAACCCCTTTCGGGAGTGTCATTAAGTGTGTAAGTTTTGCTTATAACTCGACAGTCCGGCCTGGAGATTTCAGAAATTTCGTGAAACCACGTTTTCGATTCCGTGCATGATATATTGATTTTAGTTCTTTAAATTTTTATCATGAGAGGTGTTTTTTGATAAAGGACACTAATATTAACCAGAAGATTTTATTTAGGAAGAATACGTATTTTATATATTGATATCTTATTATATATTAGTTGTTCAGATTATTTAAATAGCTATCTGAAGTCCATGCACTGTTCCTTTGATTAAACTTAATGTGTTAACACATATCGCCATCGGAAACCATTTCTCGGTTCCGTCATCAGCACAGAACCGACACCTAACCGGAAACGATCATATCCTTAAAATATCCTGGCCTGGGCAATGTTTAAGAGCATGCAACTCAAGATGTTACAAAAAATTAAAAGCATTTTATCGGGTTTAAACTATTTTTTACTTGGATATGTTTGCTTTTTTACGTAATTTCTCAAATAATCTATCTTCTGAAGTTAACAAGATGACGCTAATTTGCATCTTAACGGATAGAATTTTTCAAGGTGCTTAGCATCTTTTCAATTTATCTAAACTTCTCTAAAACTTGCCTGTTTGTCTTTCGTATCATGATCCTTCAGTAAATCAGACTGTTTTCGCTTCATAAGCACTGTAAGGGCTTACAACTTACCCTCATCTATTACAATTCATCACCTTACATTACCTAACAGAAGTAGGATCTCTTACATAAACTAACAGAAGAAGTAGGATCCTTTATATTAACTAACAGAAGTAGGATCCCTTATATTAACTAACAGAAGAAGTAGGACCCTTACATTAACTAACAGAAGTAGGATCCCTACATAAACTGATAGAAGTAGGATCCTTTACATTAACTAACAGAAGTAAGATCCCTTACATAAACTAACAAAAGTAGGATCTCTTATATTAACTAACAGAAGAAGTAAGATCCCTTACATTAACAAACAGAAGGATCCCTTACATTAACTAACAGAAATAGGATCCCTTATATTAACTAACAGAAGAAGTAGGATCCCTTACATAACTAACAGGTGAGGTAGGATCCCTTACATTAACTAACAGAAGAGGTAAAATTCGTTACAATAACTAAAAGAAGAGGTGGTGATTCTTCACATTAACTAACAGAAGAGGTTGTCGTCCCTCTTTAACTAACAGAAGAGGTTGGCAACCCTCAATAATTAACAGGAAAAAAAAGTGATCCTTCTCAATAACAGAAGAAGTGGGATCCGTTACAATAACTAGCAGAATAGGTGATCTTTCACAGTTGCTAACAGGAAAGGTTGTAATCCCTCAATAAATTGCAGAAGAGGTGGTTATCCCCCATTAACAAAAAGAAGAGGTAGTGATTTCTTTAACAAATTTGCCTTTTTTGCAGGCGATGATATTTGCCATACAACAAATAGAAAATCTTGATCGGGAGAAAGCAGAAGAGAGGTACGTGGAAGAATCAGGTATAAAAGATGAAGAAACGCAAAAGGTCCATTCTTCATCAAAAAAAAGTCGTCTCGCCGAAGCGGAGAGAGGAGAAACCATGGAGAGAGTGAAACCTAAGCGAAGTCGTATTTCTACGTCTAATAAAGTTTATCGAAAGTCATTGACTGCTTAAAGGCAGTCGCAGTCATGTGAAAATACATACTGCTATTTGATTTGTGACATGTTTAAAAACAGACACATATTGAACACCACACATTTCGCCGGGTGCTGTGTATTTTCGAGTAGTGTAACAGGTTGTGATTCCTTACAGTAACTAACAGAAAAGGTTGCGATCCCTTAAAATAACAAGCAGAAAAGATTTTGATAGAGAGATTAGGCATCAGGTGCTTTTGCTGTCATGGTGACCGGAACTATCAGCAGATGTCGCATACCGTAACACGTTATGCGATCGTTGCGATCATCGCTTTTTGCCTTCGTTTTGGTCCGTGAGAACTGTGAAGTTTTTTCATCAAAGCTATGGCCTCAAGCACCAAACTTTTGGAAGTTTACCTCTGGAAAGGTTGGCTTGGCTTCAAGCACCAAACAAATTGTTAATAAATATTGCTATGTAATTCTTTTTACCATCATTTACTTTATCATTAACTTTTGCTCGTTTCTTGCCGTACGTGTAACCAGTTTACAATCATTTTTTTTACGTCTGAGCTCTTCAAATTTAGTTTTCGCGCCTTTTTACTCTGCGTGCGTCGGTCGTGGTAGCGCGCGGTGCTTTAGTTAAATAATGGCGCCAAAAAGTCTTTCTCAATCCAGTCTACTCGGAACATTAAACTCCGTCGTGTAGAAATTTTCCGGTGCTAATTTTCTCTTATAACAAACAGAAGAGGTCGTGTTCCTTTAAAATACGTAACTAACAGTGGAATAAAAGTACTGTGATATTCCCTTTCTGTGCGTCTTTTTCGAAAAAGGGCTTCTTTGAACACAAATCTGCAGTTTTCCAAAGTTTGCACTAACATGTTTTCTGGTGAAACAAGAGTAAGATACGCTTTATAGCGTTTATAGTATTCCTTTTTGTTATATAACGTATGTGCTGTCATATCTTGAATTGCGTGATGTTTGAAAAGATTATTAAAAAGCACATACTCGCTGAACGTTCATATGGAAATGCTTTATAGTAAAGGTTCCTTTGAATATCAAAGGAAACCTTGTAAATATGGTGATTAGTGGCAACCACTTACTGTATAATAAGAACGTTGATACTCAACTTCTATGCCGATCAGTTTTTTGAAAAGCTTCTGAAAATGTGCTGGAATATATTTTCGTACGAGGCAAGTTAATAAAAAACATTTTATAGTGTTCAATTTGAATTTTAGAATTCTAGTTTCCTACAAAACCTTGGTTTCCTTCCACCATACACATTCCTCAAAAGCGCTGTTTTTAAATAGTGATTGTTCACTCTCTACCTCAATATCATTTTAAGGCGTGCCTTGGGGTAGTGTGTTATAAGTATTTTCCATTTGGTTGATGATATCGGTCCACCTTACATGCCTGGATGGTTTAATAGTCTAATGAAAACACTTGCAGTTAACCTACAAAGTAAGAAATCTCATTGTTCTTAATATTTTGGTTGCTTTAGCCTCAATTTCTTCTTCATCTGTATAACTTCTGTGCCGGTGGCTTTGAATATACAGTAAAATTTCTACTAGAAACATTTTTTACTGTTTTTCAGTTTGTTTTTAAATTGCTTTTAAAAAGGCGTGTAATTCTCGTACATAGACCACTCGAAATTTATGTACGGATCAGTTGTTCATCGGTTTCTAATACCGTTGTGAAAATACTTTTGATTCATACATCAGGCTTTTGGTCACGTGAATGCTTGTTATTTTTGGTTCATTGGAAATGCTGAACTTGAAAAAGCTAACTGTTAATATATTCCCCGGGAGAAAAGTCCTTTTTTCCAAGTTATGAGTCAGTAAAGTGTTTCTTGAATAAGGTTAGGATTAAAGTTACGTTTGGGGTTTGAATTCGAGTTAGGGATGGATTTAGAGTTGGGGTTGATGTTAGGATTAGTGGTGCTTGTTTCTCTGGTTAGAAACTGACTCGTGACTCATAAAAACTTCAATATCCCCAAGTGGAAGAAATGGGCTCATCCTCGGTATAAGAACCTGTGTAGTTTTTTCTTTGTTTTTTTTCGCTATTATGTTCGTTCTATTGTTTTGAATTCATTGTTTTTTTTGTTATACGTCACTCGTGATCTTCACAGGTTCTTACACCAAGGTAAACCCAAGAAATGGTGAATATGCTTAAATTCATGGCGGTGAAAGTAGCACCGCGCTGTTCTCGCCTACTGTGCTACCTGCTTTAGCTTAAGATAAATGGAATGGAGGAATCAGAATGAACGTCAAGTCCAAATTCTAGTGGAGGGAGCAGCAGGAGTTTCTAGAAACAGAAGGTACGCGTTTCAAAGTTGACCCCAAAGAATTGTCAAAGCTGGTAACAACCGCGCTCAGATGCAATGTAACATGGGCCGAAACCGTTCCTGTTTGACAGACATTTTTATAAAAGAACGAAATTTCACTACTACATGCAAATACTAAGTACTGATTTCTGTTATTATTACACTTTTGTAGCAGATTTCTTAAATATTTATTGAGAAATAATAAACAGTGGTCCTAATAAGCTACATGGATATTACACGGTGGCGCAACATTTATAGTTTATGTTTGAGTGGAAAAAAGATTTCACGAGTGAGCTCAGCGAACCAGTAAAATCTTTTGTAACAATATAAACTTCATAAATTCAAGTCAACGCGTAATCTTCTTTTTATTACATAGATACGAGTGTTTCGAAAAATCTAAATGAATAAACACAGGAAAATCAAAGGAATGACGTCAGCAATATCTTCCCTAGTGAAGTGATTTGTCTACTACATCCCGGATGTAGTATCATATGAAACGTACCATAGTATTCCAAAAGTAGCGCCCTTCGCCACAAAAAAAAACACGGCTACCCGTATTTTACACTCATATCTCAATAATAAATGTTCGTATAATATACTAAAAAAAACGTAGAATTTTCTTGAAAATTCTTCTAAAACGACTCATTGCTTTTTGGCAATAAACCCAATACTTAACAATATAAAAACAGCAATCCAAGCTGCAACAATTTTTGTCGCCATGGCAACTAGATGAAAAGAAGGGCGATTTACAAAATAACTAAGCTCTGGAGCACTGAAAAAGCTATACCATTCACGAGGTATCAGCGCTTATTTCCAATTTATGAGCCTTTGAATGTCTCTCTCCCTGGACCGAACACAATGCATCGCAGGTTACCTCCCAATATAGGTACCTAGTCATGAACCTACCCCGGAATAGGTACCCAGTCATGAACCTACCACAGAATAGGTATCTGATTATGACCCTACTCCAGAATAGCTACCTGATTCTGAACCTACCCCAGAATAGGAACCTGATTATGAACCTAGTCCAGAATAGGTACCTAGTCATAAATATACCCGGAATAGGAACGTACCTAGTCATGATTGTACCCAACAATAGGTACTTAGTTTTGAACCTGGCTCAATTGTCAGTCAGTCTGCCGCTTACAGTTTTCATTACTCTTAAAATTACTTTATGAACTATTCTGGTATGTTTTAAAAAAATATAAGTTATACAAACTGATCAGTTTGTATTATACAAATAGATTGCTGCGTCGGTGATTCTACAGAAATATTTTTCAAAAAGAATGAATTTTATATCGTAGTGAAAAGGATTTTTATGATCGCCTAAGTTATATATTCTGATATTGGAAAGTTATTTGTCAATATGTTTCTTATAATAGCCATTAAAACATTTTAAAAAAATTTCTAAGCCTCATTACTGATTACGATTTTTCTTCTTTACTTTTTCTGATTGATAAAACTAGTTAATCATCACTATATAGTCAATGTTGAAGTACTGATTATTTTAATACTACAACATGTAGAACTTAAGACTAACTTTTTAACTACTACGACTACAACTTCTACTACTACAACTGATACGACTATAAAGTACTACTAAAATAATTACTATTACTCCAACTAATACGACTATTACTGTTACTGTTGCTATTAGTACTATTAATTGTAATACTATTGCTACTACCAAGCTACCAGTACGACAGCTACTACTACTACTACTACTATTACTAAGTACTACTACTACAACAACTACTACTACAACTACAACTAGTTACAACTAATACTACAACTACTACATCTACTACTACTACTACAACATAGATCTACTACATCTACCATACAACAACATCTAGTACTACTACTACTACTACAACATCTACTACTACTATTACAACTACTACTGCTGCTACTATCGCTAACACTGCGTTCAATTCCTAAATCTATCCCTGACACTGGGTTGCCTATCTTCATCTGCCTGATGCTGAAGCTGTTGATGGTGTAAGAACAACTTGCTTGCACGTTCGCGGTTTTGTTCTGATTCTGAAGGCTTTACTCTGGAAATGTCGAAATGAGCCATCAACAAACTCGAGTATAATGATCAGTTCCCACTTGTTTCGCTCTTCAACCTCCACTTTGTCCAACCAATACACCATATCCCCGCTGTCTGTCTTGTACACGGAGTCAAGGTCAATATGGAAGTGTGTTCGGTAGAGATCGTGCTTCTCGCAACTCACCTTTAGTTCGATTGCACCTGTTTTGAAAGAAAAGATTAGAATTAAGAGTTTATTCGCCAACGTTGTGGGAAAATCTTTGTGGATCACCAAATAATTTAATTACAAAGATAACTTTATACTACGCAAGAAAACGCAGCTACCTCCCAGAATTTTTTTTGATTGCAATACGTCTTATTCATAAATGGCAACTATATGAGAGCTGAGTGCAAATTCACTGGGGAGATTCAAAAAAGAAATCAGTAATTCTCTATCGTTACCAGATTCACACGGCAATCATGGAAAACAGTAGCATGTTACCATTTTTATAAATGTTTTGATGTTGTACTGATGATTTTCACCGTGTATAAATAAATGTATGTATGTATGTATGTATGTAGCTAGTCTTTTGTCTTTATTATAATTCTCCTCACTAGACTTGTGTTAGGGAAGAAAATTCAGAATATTTTAGCCGAAACGAGGCTATTGCGGCTATTATGAATGAAGAAAAAATACTTAAATTGTTGCCATTAATTTTATGAAATAGTTTTTGTACCGAAAGTCATTGACCCGGAGGAATAGACTGTTTTCGCATTGCAGATGCCGCTAACTTCAATGACAACGGGTTTAGTTTTTGTAGTCTTAACCACAATATGAAGTTAAATATTAAATACACTACATGCAACTATGTGTATTGTTGGAGATGTGACTTCACGCTCTATCTCGCAAGTGGTTTTGAATATTTAACAAAAGAACAAGGCTAACACTGCAAAATCTGAGTCTGCTGTTATCAAAGTTAGCGGTGTAGTCTGCAAAGTGAAAATGATCTATTGAGTCAGTCTCTGAGTTGAGTTATTGCCAGCTGTCTAAAAGAACACGTGCTTGAAAGCCGAGGGAGGGGCAATCCTTTTGGTCATGAGGAAATATGTTATTACCCGAGTTCTGTAAAGTAAATTTTAATAAAAAAAATATAAAATGAACAACATTGTACTGCGGAGTGAACGGTTTTAGTCAATAGAAAGTCTAGAAGTTTAACTTCCAGTCTTCCTCAGGGACAAACATACGGGATGCAACAATTTTAAAACATTGTCCTCAGTAACAAGACTTGCTTCGCACACTTTTTGACAAAAAGGAAGCCTTGATTGTGACCATGTGTTAAGATTCGTCCTTGAAATTCGTCGTTTGGGGAGATATCTTTGCAACGGTATTGAAGACTGTGTGTCACAGCAGCTCTTCTCTCAAGCTTCACAGCAGCTCTTCCCTCAAGCTTCACAGCAGCTCTTCTCTCAAGCTTCACAGCAGCTCTTCTCTCAAGCTTGCCGCCCCCCGAAAAATGTTTTAACAATTTAGACTATCAATAACAAAATGCTCCCCGAAATGTGAAATATTAGGACTGCTTGCGAAGCCAAGTAGTTTTAGAGATTTTGAGCAACTTTCACACACATATTTATACAATGTTAAATCGTAGAAAACATTTTACTAAAATGTATTCGAATAATCAGAATTTATTACACACTTTGAGTTTTTAAACAAGATTTTCTGTCTTCGGAATCCAAAAATTACAGGTTCATTGCCTATAGTACTATAGCACGGCTTGATGATTAGCCGATTGTAGCTTGCCTATGGCACTGCAATGTTGATCATCAGCGATCACATTTCAAAGCTCGAATACGGCGGTAAAACTGTAGGCCTTCTGAGACTAATCTGTGTTTATGTGTGTATGTCTATCATGTGAAAGGTCTCATTCTTATCACTATCATTGTACATTGAACAACAATTATAAGGCCTTCTGAGACTAATCTGTGTTTATGTGTGTATGTCTGTTATGTGAAAGGTCTCATTCTTATCACTATCATTGTACATTGAACAACATTTATAGAAAAAATACAAAAATCGAAGGGGAATTTCTATTCAACTCAGGCAGTGACCTTCAAGTTATAATTGCAATTATGGAAATAAAAACAACCCAAATTATTAAATACTAAGAAATCTTTTGCAGTATCTTTTATAATTATATTCGTAAATAACTATAATTACGATTACAAAACAAATATACTGTTAAGCGGGTTTATCAATGTTTTAAACTATGTTCCCTCGTCAAATTATATCAATCCCCTTCCTCTCTCCCAAAGAATAAGGTCTTACTCTTACAGTACACAATTTTACACTTGTATGCCTTGAATCTCAGCTGATCTCACTCCTAGCCACTCATTCGACACTTTAACTAACCCCAGTCCTCAAAGGTCGACTTTTTTGAACATCGAACACTCAAATACCTACCAATATTGTCCCCAGTTTTCCTACTTGATTCAGGGCATCTCTGAACGTACACTTTTATGCCTCGAATCTCAGCTGTTGCTGCGGCAACCATATCAATTCGTGCATTGGTGATGCGCTGCTCAGAACCAGTCAAAGTTTTCTTTTGGTTTTTGTCATAAACGTCTTTCAAATTTTTTAGTGTTACTTCAGCGTCAACATGATGGGTTCCAAGTAGAATCCGGTTTCCGCTCGGGTCAAACTGCACTGCACTTGATGAGGAGTCCTCCTCTTCACAAGACTCTAAAAATGTCAACATGCAACACGCTAAGGAAAGATCGTCTATGGCAGTAAAACAATGATAAATTTTACTATAAGAATCTTAATAATTTCTAAAAACGAATTCTAAAGTCTACTTCAAAAGAAGAATTCTAAATGGAATCCGGGAAGAATTGTTATTTTTTGAAATTGTTTACTTTCTAGAAACATTTGCCACGGTCGCAGACCCTGGGAGAAATGACGGTATTTGAAGCGTTGTGCCTAACAATTTAGTCCTACAGGATGGCGGTTTTGACTTCACACTACATCAAATCCCTCACCCTGGCCCCAAGGAAAATGGAAGGGGGGATATTTAAAGGTTTTAATTAACTGGGGCATTAAGTTAAAACACTGGCTTTCATCTGATTATCCCTGAAAACGAATAATCATAATAATATTCGTTTTGTCAAATCCCCCACCTAGGTGAAACAGCGAGGGGGAGGTAAACCGACTTGTCATGTTACAAGAGTTACACTTATCTTACCTTTCTGCTGAGCTTCATCTCTGAAGGTTTTGATGGGTTCAATCTTTTCGACTAGAACTGTTGTGTATTCGAACTTGCAGGTGAGATTTAACACATCAACACTGAAACAATATGGCTGACCTGGACAGCGGTTTCTACGGTAAACAGACCGAGGGTCAGACTTCAGGATATCTATGATTGCACTTTTGGCAGAACTGCGAGACGATAAAAATTCTAGTCGATAGGCACAGCGCTGATTGGGACTAGACGGGCGTGTCCTTTTTGCTGTTTCATTTTCTGTGCATTTTTTGCAAATGGCTTCATCAGAATTTTGAAAACGAATATCATCTTTACCGTGAAAAAACATTAAATTGTCTTTTGCCTTTTCAGTAAATTTGACGTTTAATTGTCCTATTGGCGGCTGCTTGATCCAATCTGGAACTGTAATATGCGATCTTCTCAAGCTACGTCTGCTACGAACTCCCAATAAATCAAAGTAATATGGTATTGAATTTGTTTCATGAATTTGACTGGGGGAATATGTGGTTGTTGAAAGAGGTAAAATCCTGCTAAGATATTCCTGATCGTGGGAAGTCACTACATTGCATTCACACGTGTTAACTGACAAGGGTGGAGACGGTTTTGAATTTGGAGAGGAAGAACTTTTTGCACGGTTTCTACTTACTGGCTGTTGATAGGGAGATCGTCTTTCTATATCTGATTCACCATCTAAAGATGTCTTCCTGCTTCTTTGTTTACTTTTAAATTCGTGAATGCAGTTTTTATGCAGGATTGTTTGGGTTGGTGAAATGTCATTGGAACTGATGCAATGCCTTAGATAATTTCCCTTCCAAACCAGAGCAGCTTTACAAGGCGAACTTGAAAGACTTAAACCCTGTCGGGTAGAATTTACACTATCAGAATGAATGTTACTTCTCTCTGAGTTACGGAAACCTGATGGGGAAAGCAAACTGGATGCTGACAATGTTACTTGAGCTGGATCCCCTGTGTCTGTTACTTTTGGGGATGAACAAGACGTCGCCGTTGAAATCTTGTCTTTAGAGGATTGTGTACTGTCATGGCAACCTTTATGCAGCTGTTCCACATTTGTAAATTGAGTATCCCCGAGAGTGGAAGAAACACATTTGAATGATGGTGGTGATTCTTTCGAACAGTTTTTCCTATGAAGGAAAACGCCACCAGAGGGTGGTTCAACCTTGACTGCACGCATTTCACAAGTGACATCTTTTACTGCCTCGAGTTGCGCGTTATTCTCTGCAATATCATCATTTACTTCCTGTCCTTTCTCCGACTCCCAAACTTTTCTTTTAATATCCTTTTCAGAAGAGGCTGGCAGACTTTTATTGTATACCATCGTCTGATCATCACAAGATTCTAATTTACTGTGGAAAGTTTTAGGAGAATCACAATTTTGACAGAGGGACGATGGGCATCTGTTTTCTGTCTCTTCTAGTTCCGTTTCTCTGGCAATATCCATGGCAACATCACTGTTGTTTTCCAAGCAGCTTTTCTCTATGAAAACGTGTTTGTCATGATCAGCGTCATTTGGGATACTGTCACTGTTCATTATATAACTATTGCCCGAAATTTTCCTGCTAAAAGATATTTGCTGAACTGAAGATGGACCGCTGTATTCATTTTCTTGTAGTTTTGTTTCTCTGGAAATAACCATGGCCTCATCATTGCTTTTGTTCGTGGGTTTGTCAACCTGATTGTTTTTGAAAGGATCGTTTTTATTTGCGTTGCGGATACAGTTTACTGGATAGCATTTTCCAAATGATATTTGCTGCAGTTCATTGTTTGCAGCCTGATCAGCACCTTCAACTTCCATGAAATTTGTTTTAGACGTGTCAATCACTTCGGGTAGAGGCTGGTCGTAGAAAGGGATAAATGGCTTAATATCCAGCACAGGCGTACCATCCAGTATATCTATTCCTGATAAGTATAGCACGTTTCCGTTAATCCCATCCAATTTAGCAAGGGATAAACCAATTGGATTAGGTCTGTGAGGGCTTCGTGATGAGAACACACCAATTTTGGTGCCGTTAAGTCGTGGTGGTCTCACCTTTGCTTTAACCGTCTTGTTGGTGTTTTTATGAAACACAAATAGAATCCTAACGAACCAAAACAAACAAATTCTGTTAAATGCTTTTAGAGAAAGGTTTGTGACAAAGTTCATTTGTGCGTTTTAATTACAGCTACTGTTTTGTTTAAACATGATGACTCTAATGAAATGTGCAAAATAAAAGATTGACGAGAACGGGCAATGTTACAACAACCTTGCTGTTTTGGGAAAATATTTCGCTAAAATCAAAGTTCAAAGACTCGACCGGTTGAGAAACATGACCATTGTCTTTGTTCCACGTTTTTGTTCTTCTTTTCCCGACTCAAAAATGATGTTGACAGTGCACAAATAACAAAACCTTTTGAGATGTAAATGAGCAAATGAGTAAATGAAAGTTCACACCTAGAAAAGATCCTACTGTACCTGTGACCGTGGAAACAAGATAAAACACAGAAAACATTGTAATGTTTTATTCTACTTTTTTGAGTTTCCTATTAAAAAGTCCACTCTAACAACACCAAGAGGAGAAACAATAAAAATGTTCTAACAAGATCCCCTCTCTTACTTTTATGCCTGGAGCTTCAAAAACAAATCCTTGAAGTTATATTGAGACTGGCAAATTGACGTGCTGAGCCCTGGAATTGGCCTGGGTCATAGTGGGAGTCAAGACTGATGACCAATATGCCAAACTGACTTTCATGTTGTGTTTCTGTCTTTGGCTATCAACAATTTTTAAATAAACCCCCCATCTGAAAGGTCTAAAAATAAATAAATAAAATAGATCCCCCACAGGATCGAATGACATACCACCAACCCAAACAATCCTGTATAAAAACTGCATTCATGAATTTAAAAGTAAGCTAAATCCTTTACGAGCCTTGTGGCCCATGGAGCCAGCACTTCTCTCCGGTTTCTGTAGTGTTAAGCGAATGAGAGTCTTTGACTCCCCCTGGATGGGACACTAATCCATTGCATGTTAGATGCTGGTACTCATTTACCTACCTATGGAGGAAGGAAAGCTGAGTTGCCTTAAGTGGAAAAGAAGGACACACAAATATTCCAATCTCGGCAAAGTGCAGAGATTGAACTGGGGACCTTGTGGTTGGAAAGCAGAGATCTTACCAACTGTCTCAACCACGTCCGCCCACTTAAAAGTTAACAAAGAAAAAAATCTATCTATATATGAGAGATCCCTGTAATGATGTGTGGAGTTTGCTCTAACAGACAAGAAATCCTTGGCACAACCAGACTGAGTTTTTTGCATTAAATATCTGACAGTTTTGCATAAGGTTAAAAACATAATTCCCACAACTAGAAATCCTGTCTGTATGTTGGAGATTCCTGTAATGATGAGTAGAGTTTTCCCCTACTGACAAGAAGTACTAGATACATCCAGACTGAGTTCATTTGCATTACATCTGACTGTCCTGTATAGGATTGAAACTTACATAATTCCTTTAGAAGTAGAAGTGGGAAGTGGTTGGGTGAAGTTCAAGGAATGTGGAGAGCTGCTGAACTCAAAAAGGTTCTCGAAGCCGATGAAAGGAATGATTTACCAGAGTTGTGTGAGAGCAGCGATGTTATATGGGAGTGAGACATAGTGTTTGAGGGAGAATGAGATGGCAATTTTGAGAAGAACCGAGAGAGTGATGGTGAGAGTAATGTGTGGTGCAAAACTGGTGGAGAGAATGAGAACAGAAGACCTAATGGAGATGTTGGGATTGAAGGAAACAGTGGTTCAAATAGCAAAGGCAAATGGAGTGAGATGGTACCAGCATGTGTTAAGGAGAGAAGTGAAGGGAAAGAGGAAGCAAGGACGACCGAGGAAGACATGGAGATCACAGGTGGAGGAGGAGAGTAGGAGTGTTGGTTTGAAGAGGGAGGATGCAATGAATCAAGTGAGATGGAGAGTGGGAGTGGAAGAGATTATTGGCAAAGTGGGGTAAATCTGGCCACCCTCGTTTACGGGGATAAAACTGGATCAAAACTGGATTGACTGACTAACTGGAAGTCCTGTCTGTATATGGGAGATTCCTGTAACGATGAGTGGAGTTTGCCCCCACAGACAAGAAGTACTAGGTACAGCCAGACTGAATTTAATGGCAATTAGATCTGACTGTTCTGTATAGGACTGAAAACATAATTTCTGCAACTAGAAACCCTGTATGTATGTTGGAGATCTGTGTAATGATGAGTGGAGTTTTCCCCCACAGACAAGAAGTACTAGGTATAGCCAGACTGAGTTTATTTGCATTTGATCTGACTGTTCTGTATAGGATTGAAAACATATAATTCCTAACTAGAAACCCTGTCTGTATATGGGAGATTCCTATAATGATGCAGAGTGGAGTTTGTCCACACAGTCAAGAAATCTAGGTGCAGCCAGGTTGAGTTTATTTACAATAAAAACTTTGAATAGCAAAAAAGAGAAAATCTACTATGAGCCAGTACTTAAGCTTTAATCTAAATCTAATAAGATAATCTGCAATGGGACTAAGCCCATCGCTGCAGACATGAAGTAGTGAACATGATTTGTACAACTGGATACATGTGTTTCAATACAGGAGATAGAGAAAATGAAAGTATTACTAGCATTGTATGTGATATATCCTTTACAAGTGATAAAAAAGCCAAATCCTTTACAAGCCAAGTGACCCCTGAAGCTAGTGCTTATTTCCAGTTTCTTTATTGTTAAGCAGATGTGAGTCTTTGACTCACCCTAAACAGGACACTAACCCATCACAGGTTAGCTCCCAGTGAAGGCTAGTACTCATTTACCTACCCCCAAAGGATGGAAGATAAGTTTGCTTGAGCAGAAAAGAAGATCACACAAATATTCACATCCCATCAAACCCTAAATTTAACAACAATGACTTCATGTTTTCTCTCGATATAACACTTGAGAATATGATAGGTGATGGCTGGCTGGAATAATTATGGGGGCTAGCAGCTAAATAAGCTAGCTAACCAGGGCCCAGTTGTTCATAAGTTGGTTAGCAATAACCCAGGGTTACAAATGTTTAACGCATGATCTTGTTTCCAATCTTATAAGGAAAGATTTTAGCTGTAATTTTGGGATTAATAAGATGTTTCCTAAAAAAAATAAGCAGTATTTATAAATAATCATTTACCTTTTCTCAAAGAAGAAATTCCTGTTTGAATTTTTGCTTAACTCAGAGTTAAATTTAACCAATCTTTGAACAACTGGGCCCTGAACACAATTTTGTTTAAAAAATTTTCAATCAATTATTTTCAAGGAATTGATCTAAATAATAATAATAATAATATAAAAAATAATAATAATAATAATAATAGTAATAATAATAATAATAATAATCAATATAGTAGATGAGAAACTGGGAACCTGTAAGTTGAGGTTGTTTTGTCAGGGGTTTCAATAAAGTTTGAAGTAGGCAGCCAGTTTGAGAAGAGTAGGCGACGGTACTAATAAGGGGCCGCAAGGATCGTTCTTTAATTACTTCAATTAAGGCAAAAAGTAGCCGACGTCTCTGATCGAAGTAGCCGACGCTCTTCGTCGGACGTCAGTGCTTATTGAAACCCCTGTTTTGTTAAGATTGTGCTTACTATAATGACAATTTTATGTAAGATAAGACTGGGAAAATAGCTAACCATATATGAGAAAAGTCTTCAAGTCCTTCCAGCGAATGGCTAGGATTTGTAAATCCAGGGAATTCAATTTTAAGTTTGGCCTTTGCGCTCAGACATACAGAAGACTGTCGTGGAATACCATTTTTTTCCTTGAAACAAGACTGAATATATCCTATGGTCTTATTTATGCAGAACTCATCTTTAAATTTGGTATCAGAACTATCTGTACTCCACTCTGCTGAAAATCCATTGCGATAAGCTTCTTTTCTCTTTTTCACACTTGCGTTATATCCTTCAGCGGCAAAACCTGAAAATGATTAAATAAATTTAACTAGTAGCTCCAACGCTTTCAAATATTCTGTAACAGAAAATAAGCACATTTGCCATTACGTGTAACCGGAAATGTAAGCAAATATCAAGTAACTGACCCTTGAAGAAACCAAACAAACTTTGAAAAATGCTGATATTATTTAATTAAAATTAGTAAAATTTCGAATTTATGTTTATCTTTATTTCCAATGCCGATGAATGGTAGTGTGAGATTACTCACCTCTTTTGACCGTTTCTTGAATATCATTAAATTTCCTACAGAATAGTTTCTTGGTTGAATTCATTTCACTTCGCAGGTTATTAAGCTCCTTTCTAGCGACCATCACTTCCTTCTCAAGTCTTAGTAATAAACCTTCCACTTTATCCGCCATTTTGATATATTTTTTTGCCCGTCAGAGTTAGCGAGCGTTCCCTCGTGCCAGACTTCCAGGCAGATTTTTTCACAAGTTCTGGAGAAAGTTACTTGAAGAAAATAAACTTTGTTTGTTCTCTTAGGCGGAGAAAAAAAACAGGAACTTTTTGGCTGCTCTCACACATGAGTACCTTCATACCTTTGATACACACTTAGGCTTTGAGGCACGAGTACTTGAAGGTAGAGTTATTCAAATAAAACGCCTCTCTCTGCGGCTAAGCAGCAAGTGACTTGACGCGTTGAAAAGAGTCTAATAATGATTTGCATTACATGCGTTGATATCTTTTATTTAAGCGTCAATTTTATATCAATAACTAATCTGGCATGGATCGGAAAAGGGGGCCAATCTATATGATACCGGGTTAACTAACAATTGAATGCCGGTAGGTCGTTCTTATGAGTGATTTTTGAAGGGTAACTTCCGCTCGAATCCCTGCAAACTGACGCATGAAACAAATTTAAAAATGGTCAGTACTCTATCTTTTCATTACGTTCTATATTGTAAAACTGTTATGCTTGTTTTTTACAACGCACATTACAACACTGTTATGTTTGATGAGTTCTAATTTAAATATGGGATTTGATAGAGCCTAAAGCAATTATATTTTAAAATTATATAACTTTATCATCTGGTGGTGTAGTTTGCTGGATCACCAGGTGCCAACTGGTAACTGCTAAATCGACTTTAACAAAAGATCTTTTCATAATTTTGTTTCTTGTAAAAAAATACACAGAAAAATAATAAATTAAAAGTTTCTAGCCATTATTTTTCACGCAAAAGCTGCTGAGTCAGTTTGCATAGAGACTGTCCGTTCACTATAATTGCACTTACAGCTTACAAAAGCCTGATAGTGTTATTCCGATAACTGCAACACAATTATGACAGGACAAAATATCCTAAATAAGTTATATAGCAAAATGAATAATTATTTATACGTGTAACAATGAATCTGTTGCAAACGCTAAAATTGCTCAAGACCGGTTTTGAAAAATTGACCGAGAAGGAACAGCCCAAAAAAGTAGCAGGCAAGTGACAAAAAGTTTTTCCAAGTGATCCTGGCACGAATTGTGATATTTGGTTGGCAAACAGTACTTTATTAACTCAGCTAGTAATATTAAGATTGGAAATTAAAGATTGCTCAATATGTTGTACATACAATGTAAAATCTACTTTCTTTCGTTCTATTGTATTTTATTTTATAATTGTTCTCTTAGAGTTCAATAGTTAGAGACGAACATGATCATTTTCGTATATCAATAATTCTAATATGACGTATAAAATGACTTTCCTGAGATTAATGACTGAATTTTTCAGTGGCCCTTGTTCACTATTGTGAAATATATTAGTCAAATAGTTTCCTTTATATTGAAAGGCATATTAAGATTGACCTCTTAATGGTTAGCTTTGAGTTGACGTAGAAATGTCAAACCGCTATGACGCACTCCCCTCTGTAAACTATTAGCTATAGTATTTCTGTAGAGATATATCAGTTAAGAATATACAAGCTGTTTGTTACAAACAGATATTTGTAAAAGCTAGAGCTTGGCACGCCAGCTATCAGTCGCAATAACCTATACAGATCAAATATATATATATATAGAATATTGCTCATGCCGGCAGGGTACAAAAATTCGGCAGTTGCTGTTTTAAAATTTGAAAAACTTTTTGCAGTGATCAAAATGCTTTTAGGAGACCATTAAAGAGCAGGTTAAGTATCTTTTTCAACTGGAAATGAAAGTCATAATTAAGCATGAATGCAATACCGTTCCCTATTTAAAAACGATCAAAAGACGATTCTGTTGACCTGTTTGACAAATAGCAGCCATACTTTTAGTTTTTTATGCAAAACACATTTTTCATTCATGACTACAGAAATCAAAGTAAATCCGACAAGTTTATATTAATTTCTTTAATTTTTTTATTTTGTTTTTAAATGATTTCAAATATTGTTGCAAACTAATGTCTGGCCGTTCAATATTCTTATATTGTTGGACTGCATAAAAACTGAAGGCAAATCCTTGCTGAAGAAGGCTACAGTTTGCAACCGAAACGGCTTCCCTTTTGAAATTTTTATAAAAAAATTTTAAATTTTTATAATATGAATTTTATAGCCAATTTCAACATTTTATTCCTTTTTTATTCAATTTTAACATGCCTGGCTACAAACCGTATATTTTTGAAGGCAAATAATTTTGTAATATTTTTTACAAAAGCATCAAATTTAAGGTTGAGTTTAAATAACAGTGAATTTTGTGTATTTGCCCACGAACACATAAATTATACAAGCTTTAATTTTTAATAAGGACCAGTAAATTTTGCCGAGCTGACTCAATCTTCTTATTTTTTTTGGCTGTTACAGCTTCAATTCGTTCTTAATATTTGTTCTTAATATTTCTGTGAGCGGTTTGAAATAAGGGGCGAACCATTAGATTTGGTGGGAGGGGGGGTGGTCACAAGCACTGAGCATGTATTTTTTTTTCGGGTGAATTT
>JAOTRI020164447.1:0-19862 GCA_028564885.2 Zoanthus sanctaehelenae
TTCCAGCTAAAAATCAAGGAGGCTTTACATATCCTTTGGGACAAACCCCTTCTAAATCAACAGATAAAGCATGTTAAATTGAAATTAATTGTTTAAATAATTCCGTGTTATTTACTTTTAACTATATTTTAAAATTCACACCCAGTTCGCGCTATTCGCTACTGAAGATGGAAAGAGACTTGCCGAAACATGTATGGCATTAAAACTATAGCATACTTACTATTTAATTTTTACTATATAGCAGTTATTCAAATGTAGCTTAGGTTATAAGTGGTTTGGGTAAAACAAGCCTGATGTAAGGTTGTTCTAATTGTCTAACCTAAAATGTAATGTGCTTTATATCTGAGACTCATGTTACATTAGAATTTTATATAATTGCAAGGGAAGTGATTTCAGAAAGGACTAGGGTAAACTAGGAGTGCTGTGTGCACTGTTCCCTGATATACCCAGGACTCGCTAGGATTAAAGAATTGTAAATGTATTATTGTCAATCCAGATAGAAAAAACATTTTCTACAAGAAAAGCTTTCGACATGGGCAAGATGTTGATGCCATTCAATCAATCTTGATGCCAATAGCCAAAGGCCTTTTAGAGGAAAAGATAAACTATCCATTAACTATCATTTATGTGCCACTACGATTATGTGAATTTGTGTACAAGATGTTTGAACATGTTCTTGGTGCTGAACAATATTACCCTCTTGTATCTGCTTCAATTCCAGCAAACCGGCTGTTTGCACAATTTCTTGCTCCTCAAACCAAAGAGATGAAGGGTGAAATTTTGAAGCAGCTTTGTTCGTACTATTCGTGTAGTTTTTGCAACTGTGGCTTTAGGGATGGGCGTGGACATTCCTGATATTCGTCAGGTCATCCATGCTGGGCCTCCGAGTACTGTAAAGGCATACTTTCAAGAAACAGGGCGTTCTGGCAGGGACGCCAAACCTTCATCAGCTCACTTGCATTACAACAACAGAGATATTTGCAAAAATAGAGTAGGCATGCAAGATGATATGCGTGATTATTGTTCAATTGACAAGATATGTCTGAGGAAGTTACTGCTGAAGTCACTTGATTATGAACAGGATGAATTTGTTAAACCAATGCACCTTTGTTGTGGTGTTTGTGAGAAGGAATGTCAATGTTCCATGTGCTTACACCTTACGGAAAACTTGTAAGACCTAAAAATCATTGCAGGTTTTGACGATCAGTATCAGGAATCGAACTTTGATGATAGTAAAATATTAACTTGCATTCTTACAGGGAGGGCGGGCTGAAAGTGTACATATA
The DNA here is from genome assembly GCA_028564885.2 of Zoanthus sanctaehelenae. Classification (NCBI taxonomy): domain Eukaryota; kingdom Metazoa; phylum Cnidaria; class Anthozoa; order Zoantharia; family Zoanthidae; genus Zoanthus; species Zoanthus sanctaehelenae. Next base: position 1,287 of record JAOTRI020164447.1, read on the forward strand.
TTCTGTAGGATCCTTGATTTTATGTGCTTAAAAATTGTAGGATATGTCATGAGGGTTATTTTGTCACATGATAGGTTTTTCTCCATTCCAAAGTTGCAGTAGAGGATTGGTAATAGTGTGATAAGCAATGTCTCATGCATTGGGCAATTTTAGAAACAAACTTTTTGTTCACATTCCCCAAAACTGCCTCATGATGTCAACCCGGCTATCACAATCCATTGAAAGTTCATAATGACAAATGGAGAAACAAAATGAAGATCGAGATCAGTAGGGTAAATATTTTGTAATTCTATTGTGTTCTCAAACAATTATCCTAAAATATGCAATTTGTTTTGTGTTCATACAACTTGTGCAAGTGCAACTGAAGGTTATCAACAATACATTAATTTAAAAAATACCTAAACCTATGATTCCACAGGTTTAATGTTTTTAACAAATGAATTTAACCCTTTACTGGCAAGTGATGCCATTTGGCATCAAATTTAGACTGAATTCGCTATACTTCCCATTTTTTTTAAGAAAAACTTTTTGGCCTAAGATCAAAGTTGGCCATTAAAGAGTTTTAAAATTAACTCTAAACATTGAGGATTACCATTGTTTCCAGTCCAACCATAACCTCAACAAAATAGTCAATGAGAGTTTCAACTTTGCTTTGTTACCTACCAAGGTGTGAAATTGTTCAATTCACTCAGTCATGATATTTGTGATTCTTCTGATTCCTGGTTAAAAAGTTAAAAGGTTAAAAGAATACTTGCTAAATCTTTAGTTTGCTGCAGTTTTATTTTTTTTGTTGTTTTTTTTTTGGGGGGGGGTTGTTATTTTTCCTCTTATTTTTTTTCCTCCTTTTTCTTTTCTTAATCGTGCTTTAATTTGTAATAATTTGTATTATGTGTAATTGTGAGTCTTTCGTTTTATCAGGATGAAATAAGGTAGTCCAAAGTTTATAAGCCTTATGGTTTCTCTTGGGCGTCCTTGCCATTATAATCTATCTGTAATTATACATTGTATGTATTTTCTTGTAAATTGATTTGACTTATTGTTAATGATGTTTATGTTCATGACGTTGTCACTGTATTCAATAACCCATCTATGTTGAAAGCAGAAAATGCAGCACTGTGTGCGAGATTCAAGATGGTAGACAAAGGTAAAATGCTGTATCTCCCCGGAATGTCAGTTAAGCGTGAAAGAAAGTCATGAGTACTGACAATTAACCAGCCAGCTTACTTGGAAAAAATGCCTATGGAATTTTGTACTGACATTTTTCCTGCATTGTACCTCAGTGAGCAAACAGGAAAACTCTGCAAAAGTTACCCACCATGGCCCGACCAGCATGCTTAAGGTGGCGGAGCTGTCATTCCTTGTCGCTTCCGAATAATCGTGAAGGGAAACCTCCAACCAGTGCTCACAAGGATTACTGATGCAGTCAAGGCCATGCCCGAAAAAACTGTTCTAGATGTTAATGTATATTAAAGAAATAAATATTGGTTATAAATAGTTGCGCTGAGTTTTGATTCATTGCAGGCATCTCAACGCGTGATAAAAGTAACTAGGCCAAAATATTGATGCATTAACACTAGCCAAGGAGCTTTTAATAAGTCAGTTTTTCTGTAAAGAAAGTTTATTTGGCTAATCAAGCCTTAGATGCACTAAGGAACCTGAAGTTTGCATGAATTTTATTTTTATATAGTGGCCGGATACTTGGCCCACTGGCGGGATACTGGGCCCACTGGCTGGATACTAGGCATCCTGCCGAGGTTTGCTAAATCAATATTTTTTCAAAGCGTATTCAACAAACATGAACGATATTTCTACAGTATATTGCCAAGTTAACTAGCTATCACCCGTAAAGAACACAGGACTTAAATACGTAAGGAAAAAAAGTTAAATCTTAGAATCTTAAGTGGCCGGATACTGGGCACCATACTGTATACAGTACAGTCTATAAATTTATAAAGATACCACAAGAGCCACCTACACACTATACTGATTATGTCACTTACTGATGCACCGGGAAGCCCCCACAAAGAACTTTGTCCAATCACAGTGGAGCGTTCCCACGCTAAGAAATTCCAGCATGAGAAACGTCACATATTAAAACACCCGATGTACTACATGTTTATTGCACAATCAGTTTACAATTAATCACGCGATGGTTTAAAATTGACAGACTAGTTAAATATTACAGTGAAGCTAGCACTCGTGGTGATATGGCTGACCAGGCAGTTTCTCACAAAAGAAAGCAAATTCAGAAGTATTCGAGAAGAGTGTCATTACTTATGCGGAAATAGACAGTTCTCAGTAGTACAAAAAGAATACGCGAATGGCAGTCTAAGAAGAGCGATACGAAAATTTGCCTGCGACCAAGAAAGGAAAGCAGTAGCGTAGACTGAGTGGAGGTGGCCAAAAACTTTAAATCCGATCTGTATAAAATATTGATACAAATTTTCGACCAGCTCTGCGGTCTTCATCAGGTAGAGAGAATATAAATGTTAAAAGTTTCAATAAACTAAAAAATGTCACAAAGGACCCATAGAAAAACAAAGGAGCTAAAATGTAAAATAGAGTAAAAGACCACGAAATGCAAATGAGGTGACCAACAATACAAAAGAACAAGGGAGCTAAAATACAAAATAGAGTAAAACTAACGGAATGCAAAAACGTGAACAAACAGAAGAATAAAAGAAAGGAACTGGAATAAAAACTACATTCACGCTAAAAAATTTTGTAAATGTAAGGCTCGCAAATTTAAACAATTATAAGTCAGTTTCCTAGCAATTCTAAAAGCGGCTGGCAGGAGCTCGGGAAGGGTTTATACTCATTAACACAGTTCTTATCTATAGTTGAGTGCAATGATTCAAGAAAAAGCAGTCTATCGTAGTTGTTCTCGTGTCTTTCCAGAATGGTGGCATAGCGCGGATGTATATCATGCGTGGTGGTGTGTGCATGATTACTGATGGCAGATTCTCGGCTAGCCGCGCGCGCTGGATCGTGTTCCGCGGCGCGTGAGTTCGAGCTGCGTTTACTTTCACCCACGTAGGTGAACTGGCAATCACGGCACTTGACTTTGTACACGATCCCAGGGATCCGTTTTTCTTCCAGACGGTCCTTTGGTTTTATGAAAACTGAGGTCAGGGTTTGTTGTGGTCTTAATATTGTCCCAATGTTGTAGGCTCTCAGCGTTCGTCTAATCTGTTCTAAGACACCTTGGACATAGGGTAGGATGACCGTTTCTCGTTGGCTGGAACTCTCCGCAAGGGGGATGGCGTTTTGTTTGGGCTCACATGCTCTGTCAATGAACCCGTCGGTGTAATCATTCAACTTGAGAATATTGCGCACACGGGCTTTCTCTTCCGTTTTCAACGTCGGTGTCGACGGGATGGTTTCGGCGCGTGCCATAAGTGTGGTCACTACGGAACGTTTATGCTGAGCAGGATGATGTTAACTGAATTGCAGATACTTGTCCGTGTGGGTGGTTTTTCGATATACCTGCAGTACGGGTTGGCTGCCCGTTTCAGGTGGAACAGAGATGCTCATGTCAAGGAATGAGATGGAGACTTTCCCGTCAGCTGGTGAGGCTCATCCCAATGTGAACTGTATGTTTTTGTCGATGGAATTTAAGTGGTTGTGGAAAGTTTTTAGGTCATTAGATCTTATACAAGCGTTGAATCATCAACATATCTGCGCCACCAGCGTGGTTTCACGGGAGTAGTTGAGAGTGCGATTGACTCAATTAGTTCCATAACCAGCTCGGCAATTACAGTGCTGACTGGCGAGCCCATAGCACAACCGAAAATCTGTTGGTAATGAGTCCCCTCAAAGACAAAATAACTGTTATTCAACAAAAATTTTAACAGGCTCTTTACTTGATCGTGAGTGAGATTTGTTGTTTCCTGCCATTTGTTGTTGACACGGAGCTTGTCGTTCACGACTTGCAGAGCTAGCTGGACTGGGATGGAGGTTAACAGTGAAACAACGTCAAATGAAACGATTTCCTCGTCAGGCGCTACTGTCTGCGACTGGATGAATTCTTTGAAATTCGTTGAGTTGTTTATCGAGTATTCATTGGAGCGTAACGGCTTAAGCACACCAGCCAAATAACGTGAATCATAGTAGGTAGGTGAACCCACGGCGCTGTTAATAGGTCGTAGCGGGATCTTTGTTGATGGTTCTGACAGCATGTAGTGATCATCGGTGGATTTTAGTTGCAGCTTGTGGACTTTAGGTAGCCCATAGAATGCTGCAGGGCCAGGGTCGTTAGGTTTTAGTCTAAAATATTCGCTATCGGACAGGTTCCCCGCTTTTTTGATCTCAAGAAGTTTCTATTGAAGAAGAGTTGTAGTGCTGGTAGTAGGGTTTCGTCTTCTGTCAGTGATCGCGGTGTAGGTCTTGCTATCTTGGAGCATAGATGTGATCTGCTCTCTGTAGTCCGATCGATTCATGACCACCGTGGCGTTACCCTTATCTGCCGGTAGCACAAGTATGTGACTGTCATTCTTAAGTCGATTCATGGCACAGCATTCCTCATGGGAGATGTTGCTTGTTTTTGGTGGTTTTGAGTTCTTGAGAACGTTGCAAATATCCGCCCTGGTTTCCCCTTTAATCTCAGATGGTAATTTGGTTATGCCTTGCTCTACAAAAGTAAGGATTTCTTTTATCGGAACATCCTTTGGTGTGACGGCAAATTTCATGCCTTTTCGCAGCAAAGAAATCTCATGGCCATCCAGTTTTTTGGTGGAGGCGTTTACAACCCATTTACTTTTGATACTTTCTTGGCATGCATCATCAGGGCGTTGTAATTTCCGTTGATGTCGTTCACGGATGGTTGTTTTGTTTTGTCGACATATTTCGGTTATTGCAGTTAACAGAGTGTCATATTCTTCGCTTGTGATTGCAAATTTAATTTGTTCGTTGTTGACTTCGACGGCCGTTCTGATTTTTCTTAGTTTGTTGTGACATCCACTTATTATTAAGCGCAGAAAGGCCCAACCAGCGCAGCGTGATATTACTCTCGCTCCTGGATGAGGGATCGGGGGTTTAATCTGAAGAAACTTGGTAAACGGTTAATTTCTTTGCTTTGATGACAGAAGCGGAGATGTAGCTTGTACCGGAGTTGTTTTAAACTATTTCTTTCGAGAGATCTTGCCAATTGTAGCGTGTTGTGGTCATTAATGTCTTTGATGTGTTTAAAAATGTATGTAGGGCGATCAGTAAAATCATGATTAAAACTTTAGAAATCTGACCAACAAAACAAAAGAACAAGGAAGCTAAAATACAAAATAGAGTAAAAACCACGGAATGCAAAAACGTGAACAAAGAAACAAAAAGAATAAAAGAAAAGAACTGGAATAAAAACTACATACACGCTAAAATTAAATTCACAGGGAGTTACATCACCTAACATAAATGGTATTGTCTGTGGCTGAAACCACTTCTCTCTATGTTTGACCAGTGTCTCCATTCCTGCTCTAAAGAATTTGCAAATATTTGAAACTATTTCAGTTGCTTACTTTTGCAGTGTGACACCATTGCCTTTACTGTTCGTGGAAAACTGGAAAAGATTTTAGATTACATCCCCTTTAGTTTTTGAATTTGCATGATAGACCTGGTTGCCATGGCATGACTATGAAAGCCTGGTGGTAAAGATAGGTTTTTATCTGCTTGTTGTTGCCTTTGCATTTCCTTAAGATAGAATTTGTGCCCAACCTCATACAAAAAAAAACAAGCTGGCAAAACAGAAATGAATTTGACAACAAAGCTACTACTTTTTGCCATAACTCCATAATTGTTGTTTGAGTTGTACTCAAAGTCAAATATTTGTTGATGCCAAGACGGATGATAGGAGCTCGATAGTAAATACACCATGCAAGAGCAGTAATAACTGTCCACCATTGGGTTTCAGTTGGCTTTTGACATTTTCGAAGTGGAATTTTTATATTTTCAGTGTGACCTTGTAAACGTTTGTTGACATAAGTTACATCAAAGGAATATGGAATTTTAAAGTTTTTTCCAGCAAGTGAAAAAAAGGCATAAGAATGTTAGCATTCTTTTGGTAACTTGTATGCTTCGGTAATGACATCATGTTCACACTGATTTTGTGATGCATTATTCCTAACAGTAACTTCACAGCCTGTAATTGTTCCAGTATTTCTGATGATTTATTTTTAAGAAAGAACAGGATATATAAAAATGTATTTGTGAATAATGTCTGCTAAAAGTTTTCTTCTTAGTTTTGATCAATGAACCATGCAACCTTAAAAGAGAAACCAACCAGAAGTTATAGATAAGTGCTAAAACTTTAAGCAGTTTAGATATGTACAGTTTAACTGTATTTAGCTTAAGGTGGCTTTACACACAATAATAGTGTTTGTCATGAAATAAACTTGCACATGACCATACATTGTGGCATAATAAGTTTTAATTAGTTTAAAATCAGAATTTAAAGTTTTATTGTTGTATGTTTCATATTGATATATTTTAGCATCTCTGGATAGTTAATACATATGTATTAAAACACTTGAATAACAAGTTTTGAATACATTTACCAACCGGTACGATTAGTTTATTACTTATTTATTTATTTATTTGTTTGTTTGCATGCTTGCTTGCTTGTTTGTTTGTCTTTGTGTTTTGTATTTTAATTTATTTTACCTTGAAAGCAAATGTTGAACATGGGGAACAGTTTTATCAGCTGGCTTCTTCCCAATAGATTTATTAATGGCATTAATGATTTCCCTGTTTAAAACTTGCAAGTCACAACCGACCATAACAACTGATGTACCAAGCTGCTGTTCTAGAATGGCATGTACTCCTTTTTCTCCAATAATTGCTGAACAGTTGTCTGTTGTCAATGAAAATAAACTCTCCTTCAGGTTCATATGACTGCAAGATGTTAATTATTTTTTCTGCTATAGCTGTTCCAGTCTGGGACAATATTTACGTCACTACTTAGGAGTAAAAACTCTGGACCACTGCTGCCCCAGAAGCCAACTTTGATTATAAAACTCTAACTGACAGAAAAGAATAAAGCTCAAAATACTAGCTTACTTTCCATTCTTTTTTATATAAGCTTTAATTAATTTTTGTTTTGAAAAAAGATTATCTCCAGATTACTTGGGCCATGGGATCCATCAGTCATTACATGAAAATGTGTTTTACCTTTTAGTCCATTCAATTTTTTACCGTCGAAGCAGAAGGAATTGCAGTTATGTCAGGTTGCCTGTCTTCCATCCACCAGTTTCCCGCTAACAGCAATGCAACTGGCATTTTCTCAATCGAAATGTTACACTCAATGACTAAACTTGCTAATTCTATTTTTTGAATTGTACAATCTTTTATCAACTCCTGTCGGACTCTTTCACATACCTTCTCGTTCCTTCTGAAGTGTAGTTGCGTTGAAAACTCAAATAATAGTTCGTCTTTCTTGGGCGTCTTTAATTCACATGATCTTTGGCTTTCTTTATATGTTTCAATTTACCTACTTCGCACTCTATGCATTCCTGCTTTATATAGTTGCTGAGAAACTCGGCGGGGACCTACTTCCAATCTATTTTTGTTCTTTCGACGTATTTACTTTCTTTTTCTCCAATAATCTTTAACAAGAACTCGTGAAACAAAACAAATGAATCATAATGCAACAATAAATCACTTAGTTTTTCATTCATAGTGTTTTGACAAAATGATGATTGAAACGTAAAAGAAAATACTGTAAACCGTGCATGTAAAAGCCAATCAGGATGGTGTAATTTTGCGCTAATTAGCAATACCACTGACAACGAAACTCGTGATCACAGGCTATCTCGTGCAGCCATCCGGAAAAATTTACAGATCGTTTTGTGAACCGTAACAGTAGTGACCAGCATTGATTCCAAATATATGAACATTTCGTTGGCTGTATGGAGCTCTTATAATTTTACTGAGGTCAACATAATATATAGCAGGGCAGGGGTTTCTCTGTATATCATTACTAAGTTTATACTTTGAATATTTTTCTTTGTGATTTGATTCCTATATTCATTAGGCAAAAAACTGTTATGTGAAAATAATTTAAACCAAATCATGAATTTTTTATTGTCATGAGAGTGTGAAATATTTATAACTTTTTTTAAATAAATTTTTCCTTTAATTGTTTGAAAAAAAGTCTTGTAATTTCGTTGCCTAATTCTTTTCTTGGGTTTAACACCGGTGTTTTTAAGCACACGGTGCCACATGTAACGTTGTAGATTCCTGTTAGTTTGTAGTCAGGCAAGGTAGCTTTTTCTGTGGTCTTCTATTTAGTTCTCGGTCCCGTTTATATTGGTGGCATTCACACACAACAGAAGCACAATATAATACAAATACTTGGCATATTGAACATTTATTGTTAGAATGACATCATTGTTCTTGCTTATATTACAGAAATATTTTGTGTTTTAAAATATTTGGCACTCATCAATACCATGTACAACAAAGCGAACATATGAGTTGACTCGCAGAGCTTAAAACAAACGTCACAAATACCTTACAAAACGTCTTTTTGCAAAGACTAAATATTATTAATACAAATAAAAGCATCAACATGTTCCATACAAGAAATGATTTCAGATATTCTTGATCCAAACCTAAATTTCTTGAGTTTTTTTCGAATTTGTACAAATAGTGTCCACTATTGTGGCTTGTTGTTTTCTATTGAATGTTTTTTGCTTGCTTAGAGTTTTTCGTTCAGCAGATATATCCACAGTGTTTGTGTCCTCATCCATACTGTCGGATTTTGCATCCGTTTTCACATCTTTGTTGAGTGATTTGAAGACTGATTTGGAGTTTACAAACATTTTTTGTACTTTTGAGAAAAAATAAGATCAAAGCCATCAACGCTACCAACGCTGCATCCGTGGAGCGGCCGTTCCGAAATTCTCACTGGACATCTTTTAGTGTGGACCTTCCATGAATGTCGTATGAATTTGTACTTGAGATAGCAACTTATACATATTTGCAGCCATGATATCATTTCTGACAGCTAGAAATTTGGCTTCTTTCTAATCAAAACCTTACTTGTATGTCTAGCACAAACCAGTTGACTGGTAGTCCAACGTGATCGCCTTGTGATTGCACGATAATTTCAAAGCTATGACTAGATAAACTTATGCAAGCTTATGATTGGCTGATGAAGCTTGTTGTGTCCAACGGTTGACGACGAAAAAGAACCAAAGTCGAAATTTAAACACGGACGTTCCTTTGGAAGTCTGTGTAAAAAGTTTAAAAAATCTGTCGTAGAACTCCCAACAAAATTACGACGTATCATTGGATCACAGAGGTTTTGTAACATAAACTGCTCTTTGTTTAAGTCAGGCAATTGATGCTTGGTCGCGTGCTAATCAACCACTCAAAGTTCCCCAACATGTGACCCACTTAGAGTTTCTAAACGGCTCATGGGAAAAATTTGAAAACTTCTCTTAACCGCGGATTTTTCGATTTATGTTCTATTCGATTCTTATTTATTATTTGTAAACTTGATCCAGATCCGCTCTAGAAACATAAAGTTCTTTTATAAAAGTATACAATACTTAATTTTAGTGAGATAAATGATATATCACTGGCAACCGAATTGAAATGAAATTATAAAAGAAAATATTTTAGTTTTGTCCCTGTCCCATATGCTACACCTGCTGAAATTCGTCATGAAAGTTGTCCATAACCACAATGCTTTTCATATCAAAGTCTGTTTTAAGTAAACGTTTTCCAGATTCAATTTGTTGCACTTTTTGAGGTAGAGGTAGTCATCGACCGTCACTTCAAGGCCTTTAAAAAAACACAGTTAAGAGGTTGAAATTCGTGTTCCAGGAGATATCCAAATATTGCAGGCGTATACTTCTTTTTTCTAGGTTTTCAATCACCAACATTAGTTGCCAAAACGCTCATTAGAAATTTCTGTTTAGCCAATTTTCAAATTTGAAAACGAAGTAGTTTCAGTGGGATAAACATGTATTATTTTACCATCTTCGATGGGGTATTTTTCCGACTGAAGATGTTCGGAAAAATACTTGAATCCAAAAATTGTTTTCCACCATGAAAAAAAACGCCTGACACTCTACTTTACCTGGATATTTTCGTTTGTCAAAAACCAGAACATTGAAAGCAAGTTATTGTTGAAAATGTAAATGAAGTGATAAATTTATTGCTTCATTTGACAAGCTTCACATCTACTTCGTTTCAAGGATTCACAGGAAAATTGAATAAAGTGAAGACTGAAAGGTGCTTTCTGATCAGGAAAGTGAGGAGTGTCCATAGGTTTCAAAACATCCATTGATTTAACGTAAGAATCTCTAGTTGTGTATTAGGGTGCTAAATTAATACCAGAGTTTTCGAACAGAAGGGAGATATGGAGAACACAAATCAAGAGCAAGTACTCAAAAATATGTCATATTTTATCACACCCTTAACTACAGACAGGTACATGCACTTAAGTCCTGTCACTGGCTTTATTGCAATGCGTGCTAAACTGAGTGAAATTGAAACTGAAATCGTAGAAAGTAGCATTATAAAACCAATAGGGTGAAAAAATAATAATCAACTTTATTTTTCGAGGATAACACTTGACAGTATAAGATACTGATAAACTCGTGGCCCTCTAAGCAAATTAAAATTAAACAAAGATATGATAATAGTAATGAAGTATAGTTAAAATTAACCTATAACTGATTAAAAATAAAATTTATCTAAAAATACATATAAAATATTAAAAATATAATATTTCATCTTAGATATAGTAAAATGATGAACGTCTTTATAAGACTCCAAAAATAGTTATTTAAAGACTTATTCAAAGTTTCTAAACTAGAGCTACTCTTAACTTCATTGGGAAGTGAATTCCAAAACCAGATGGCTGATACTTGAAGAGTTCTAGCACCTTCTGATTTTGTTTTATAGTTTGAGCAAATTAATATAAAGACCCATATCTACTTTGTCTTTCACTAGAACGTATGTCAATGTTTCGTTTGAGTAATTCTAACATATACTCGGAATACACCCCATTCAAAGGTTTATAAATTGATGCACACTTATTAATCTTAGCTTCATGAAAAAACGTTAGCTAATTTTAATTGAGAACTTAAAAGTTTTCTAAAAACACCTACACTTTTTGCTTTAATATCAACATTGAGAATAGCACGTGCGGCACGCTTCTGTAGTCTGGAGACCTTATTTAAATTAAGAGCAGATGTGGAGAGCCACACACCAGAGCCATACAACATAGTTTGTTTAACCATTGCATTATAATAAAGACTTTGTTGATCTAGAGATAAATAACGTCTGATTTTTTTCAAAACAACAATACGCTGTGTTAGCTTGTTACATAGCTTATGAATATGCTCATCAAAACTAAGCTGAGTGTCAATTGTTAGGCCTAAGAGTTTCTGAAACTGCACTTGTTCACTAGAGTTTACAATTAGTGAAGTGCTTTCCATCTTTTTATGCTGCCATTTGGCAGCTACTAACATAGTTTTAGTTTTGGACTCGTTAAGATCATTTTATTCTCATTTGTTCATTGTGCAACTTTGCCAACATCAGCTTGAAGAACTTGATTTATGGTTCCAGGTGCTGAACTTCAATCAACAGTAATACTGATTGTCGTATAATCCGCATATATGTCTGCTGCTGAATGTTCCAGTATTTTGGTAGATCGTTTATAAATATAAGAAACAATACTGGTCCCAGGATACTCCCTTGGGGGACTCCAAGGTTTACATCTCTAATAGCGGGAATGACTTCCATCAATGTTTACATATTGTAGCGTTCACTAAGATAACTTTCAAAGAGTGAAACATGATTTTTATGGATACTAATAGCCCCAAACTTCTGTAAAAGAAGCGTGTGGTCGATAAGATCGAACGCTTTTTTTTAATCAATCATAACCAGATCGGTAACATTGTCTTTGTCCAAATTGAGTAAAAGCTTGTCAATAAGTCGTATCAAAGCTGTCTGAGTGGAGAACGACTTTCTAAACCCCGATTGGACTTAATACAATTCCTGTTTGGGGTCATAAAGCCACACAGATGATCGCAAATGTGTTTTTCTTGTAACTTAAACAAGACCTAGATTGGCCTGTAGTTGTTACACAGGAGTCACTTTTGCCACTTTTTGGGCAGATTGAAAGACCTTTTTTTATATACGTAGATTTAACATTCTAGTCAAAGATGGTAGTACGACAGGAGCAGCAATCTCTAAGATCTTGACGCTGATGTCATTATCACCTGTTGCTTTGTGACTTGGAATTGACGAAAGCAGTTCAGAAACTCGTTCTTTAGTTATACTTGGGATCACGAAGGCATGTTCAACTTGATTAGTAGCACTTAGGCTCTGGGCCTAATGTCTGCTTTGGGTAGAAAACAACTTTGGATAATCAATAAAAAAGGTATTTAATTTGTTAGCCTGGTTTTGTCCGAAATGACATTGCCATAGAGTAGTAAAGTGTGATGTCACGCTGTCATAGTAACCAAATTTTCTGTTCCAAACAACCTTCACACAAGAGCGTGACAACAGCACGTGCCATTATTGTTTGTTTTCATTCTTTTTTTTGGCTAGAATTACTTGGTTTGAAAGAAGAGGATTATCTAGATTTTATACATAATAGTAAAATTACAATTACGCGATCATCGAATAGCAATTTTTTGCTATTGATGAGCGAACAAAGCCAAGAAACGAATGTGAAAAAATCCTGACGTCGAAGACATGGTTCTTTGCTTTGTACCAGACTGCAAGCACTTCAGTGAGTCTCATACATGCAGGTTTTTCGGCTTCCCAAATAAAGATAAATAGCCTCAAGAATATCAGCGTTGTTTGAGATTGATAAGGTTAGAAGGATCGGTAATATGTGATTAAAAAATACTTCTATGCCCATCATGTCTTCGTTAACCGCACTCGTCCATCGAAACAAGTATTATCTTTAATAGTCTTGTCAATATTTACTTGAAATTTCCAAGAATAACCTTGAAAGTACTTATAATTGAGAAGCTTTATTCTGTTGCAAGCGAGGATACAGAGAACCAGGAAAATACGTGAGGATATGCAGTTGCCATTTTCGAAACGGGGGAAAAAAATACGGCCCTGAGATATTCGAAAGAAACATCAAGAAACTATTCCCGTCAGATGGTTCTTCTAAGCCTAAGAAAAAGAAAACAAGAGCTCCTCTAAAAAAGATCGTGAAGATAATAAACTCGTCATACCAATATTGCATAAAACTTGCTATGAGACAACGACTTTAGTCCATGAAATATCCAACGAATCAAAGGAAAATGGAAGAACTTACGACCCTAATACTTTGTTTTACTTTACTTTAATGGTTTCCAGTCTAATACAAAAATAAACTGAGAAAAACATCTAAACAGGAATATAGTTCCCTCAAAAACGAGGCTACCTTGGGTAAAAAGAACAAATAAAAAGAAATCTATATAACTTATGTACACTAAATTATCAATATGCTTTAATACTTTGATACTATATAATTTACACGTACAATGAAAAAATATCTAATTATTATCTAATTATAATGAAATTATAAAAATTATAAAAATTGATCTTTTCGGATTTAGTGGACTTAAAGATCACGCTTGAAAGAACTTGTAGTGTCAGTTTCCCTAAGAGACAGTGGCAAATCATTCCATTCTTTAACTACACGATGAAAATAAAAGAATTTCAGAGTGTTCGTTCTCGCATATTTGATTTTATAAGAACATTTAGCTTTTCTAAAGTTATAAGAGGCATTACCAGCTGGCTCTAAATAATCAGATAAATTTATATCATACAAATTTATTCTACATTTATAAAGAAAAATAAGGTCAAAGTATTTTCTCCTAGAAAATAAGGATAACAGCTTAAGTTTCCTCAAAGACTGTAGCTTTAGAGGTAGAGCTTGACATGGTCAAGAATGAACTGTTCAGAAGTCAAGACAAAGGAAACTACGAAAAAGCCATTACTCCCTTTCAACATTGTCAGCAGAAGTCGTAAAAATGGAGACAGGTCATCTTACCCTAGTTAAGTATTTAATATAGTTTTAGAGTATGTATCCTCACTCAAAGATACTGTCAAATACTTTTCAAAATTGGAGGGTTACCAAAAAAATCATTCGAGGATCAGATATTCATAACCCTCATGAATTTAAGGTAAAATTACATCAACCTCCACTTGGCACAAATGTTTTCATGCAGTGTTAGTACTATTTCAAATGTAGTTTTAACTTTTGTTCATGTTCTTCATTACCTTTTATTTAAAGATATAATGACTTCAATCCCTTCCAGGGATAAGAATAAGTTGTCATCACAATCATCCTTTTCCCAGTATACAAGTTATAGAATAATTATTGATTGCACAGATATTGAAGTTGCAACCCCTAGTTTAATGTTTCAACAGAGTGCCACATACTCAAGTTATAGAAGTATGAATTCATTGTAGGATTTGCGCCAAATGCAGTTATAACATTTGTCTGTAATCTTTATCCAGGATCTGTATCAGACAAGGAGAAAGGTAGGCAATCAGGCTTATTTAACCACATGACTACTGGAGATTTGATATTAGCCGACAAAGGGGTTTTTAATTCAGGATATAGTACCAAATGATGTGTGTGTTAACATCCCAACTTTTTTTGAAAATGGAAAGTTCACTGAATGCGAAGCACGGGCAACTAAGTCAATTGCTAGATGTCGAATGGATGTTGAAAGAGCCAATGCCCAACTTAAAGACTTTAAAATTCTAACATTTGTCCCACCATACTTACGATGCTATGCTGATAAGATCTTTCAGCTGTGCGCTTCTTAGGTCAATCTCCAATTCCCCTTAATTAAAGAAGGATCTGAAGGGATGGAAATTGAATGATTAAAATGATAATTGATGTGATATTTTGTTAACAGTCTTTATTGCACTTTTTGACTATTTTGTACTTTTTAACACAACAAGTGAAGTTTTATTCCTCATTTTTAATTGCATTGATTGCATTATTATCTATAAAGTTTATCAGATGGAAGTTAAACATTTAAGATGTAAAGCCAAATCAAAAGAGAGGGCACATATATTATTTTAATGGTATAAGGGCTATAGTTACAATGCTCGTGTTCTAATTTATAGATCATTAATTTTAACTATTATTGTAACAAAAAATTATTATTATTATCAGGACAGTTTAGCTTTGGCAGGATGCATGAAGTGTACCTATTCTCCTTCCCAACGACACCCTATAGGCCTGTAGATTGTTCTCTTTTACAATTCACTCTCAATAATTTTTAGACGTATATGAAGAAAATAAAAGTCTTTTAACAGTTCAGTGTTTGTCTCCCAATTCATGTCTCTCAGGATCTTCAAAATACATATTTCTTTTGTGGTCCATACAACAAAGAAGCAAAAATTTCTATTTTTTATTGCCATTTGTCCTTGAACCTGGTGCCAATATACATGGTCCTTCTGCAGTTCGATTGAACCATCCTCAATCATTTCCAGAAAAAAAGACTTGACATTGGTTATGGCCTCATTGATGGTCATATTTCTGGCTGTGAATGGGTATTTCACTTGTAGAATATGGTTTGTACCAGTTATCCCATCAGGGGAAGGCCCAAGTAATCCACTTTTATGAAGCCAAAAACCCGTGTCCACAACAGGAAGGCCAGTAAAAGAAGTGAAGGCTCTTACAGCTTCAGCCTCCTTTGTTGTTTCCCACGCCACTGCTTTTGCTTTAGATATGTCATATTCTGCCAGAAGGTGTTTAATCAATGAAGGGGTTACTCTCTTTGCATTTAAAATACAACCAAAGCTACTCGCAGTTAACTGGCCATGTGGTGCAAGGTGCCATAATGGATTACCTCTTTGACCAATAGTCACAGTGTGCACTCTTGTTGTTAGCTCATCATCCAACTTGAACTTCTTGATAAGTACCTGTATTTTATTATTGGCACCAACAGCTTGCATGAATTCCTCAGAATAAATGATATGTTCTGTTATTGGAATTGGCAGTGTTTCTGATGGCATTTGTGGTTCTGAGCTCATAAGCCAGCACAGCCCCGTAAACTTTCCATATCTCTTCAACATACTATAGAGCTTTTCTTGGTCATTTAATGATGGCTGGCTGGTCAATGCAACATAGTTTGGCTTGGCTGGTGGAAACATTTCAGATACAGACTGAACTTTAGCATCTTGCTTTTTTCCACTGGCATGGAATATCTGTTCTATTTAAATTGTATATGCCATGAATATACAATGTTTCAGCATGACTGCATTTAGATGCCCCTCTAGGACATTCACATTCAGTGGACTTGATCTCGTTGTTGTCATGAAGATATACTTGAAATAGATGGATCAGAAAACATACATCACTGTACTTATAAGAAGTAAATAGCGAAGTATAATTCTAGTCATTAAATGGCATTGACACCATCAGCAGTCTTTATGTTTCATTGCTAAATTGTACCGTTTCTTGTCGCGAATTGAGCAAGAATGTATGCTTTCGGTATCCAAGGTCAAGAAGTAGGCTCAGAAACGGATTATGAAGCTGTTGTAATACTTTTATCCAGAAGAGAGCACATGTGTGCCCAGTTCAGCTTCATTCTTGGTGTCATTTTCCTATCAGAGCACGCGAGTCGTTTTTAGGCTCAATAATGAACATCTAATTCACAGCATATGGCTATTAAGTTGAAATACAACTCAAACAAGAACATTGGTTCGATTTAGGAGTCAATTTGCCAAGATTTTGAGCTATCATGATCGTCAACAATACGAAACAAAGCTTATCTCAGAGTCAACACTTATCGTCACTTTGTAGGACTTTTTTTCATACTTACGAGTACCTTTCCCCTTAAAATTCCTATCTTGAAGTAAAAAGATTCAACATGTCCTGATTTGAAATGATTCTCGCCTCTCGATATTGATTTTTTTTCCGTCTAAGAAGAAGTTATAGAGTGCTGGTGTCGAAAGCAACGCCATTTTGAAACCACATAGACGATTTCTTGGCGCAGAAAATTTGGTTACCTAGGTGACGTGACGTCACGGCTTGAGTACTCTACTACCAATCAACTTTTCAACGCTGGATCGTGAGTCATCGTCGTCTTGTGAAAAACACTTTATGAGGTTCTATAGTTTCCTGGTGTTAATTTTGTTTTCACTTATTCTATTTTTAAATGAAGCCTGCTTTGTCCTCCTGATCAAACTAGAGACAGGGTTTTTTGCTTGATTGTACAAGTCCCAGTCTCTTTCCAAATTACTTTTTCTTGCTTTTCTTAATGAATTATTTCTTGCTCTTATTTCTTTCAAACCACTTGGGTTGATTTCGGTGTTTTACCTGTTTTTGTTTAAGTGGGAGATGTTTATTAATTACTGCCTTAAAAATCTTGTACCAAGTGTCAACAATGTCATTAATATCGTCAAAGAGAAAAGGGCAGTCCCAAGGTGCCATTTTCAAGGACTCGACAAATGCCTCTTTGTCAAGTTTTTATATGTCCCTGTAGCTTTCACATTGCCCATTGAATGGATTCGTACCGAAGAGAAGTTGTTTGGGATTGTCTCATGAAACAAAAATTTCCATCATACAACAGTTGTGGCCCAGGTTTGCTAAATCTTGCACAACCTCCCCATATTTCATAAGGGTGGGGGCCTTATGTGGAAATTTTCTGCGATACACACCCACAAAAATGTGATAACACTGAAGCCAAGTTTCAATACCTAAGAATTTTTTCGGCTTTAAAACTAGCTTTAGACTTATTGACGGGCTGTCTTGAGTATTTTTAACTTACAGCTGAAATCTATATCCTCCAGTTCTAAATTTTTCAACAAAAGAGAAATGTCAAAATACTCATTGTTCTATTTCTTGGATTTCATTTTGTCTTTAGGCTTGGATTCGTGAACAATGTGGCAGGCATTTCAGGCAATGTACTAATTCTGGTGGCATACCTGAGATCGTAGACTGGGCAGTCATCACTGCATGAGCGACCAAAGTGTCTGGCTTTGGCGGAGGAGAAACAACTATCGGATCTTCTTGCAAAATCGAACCTCCACCAGGAGCCAGGGGTGGTTACAGCGACTGAATCAAACTTTTTGTTACTTTTTCGGTCACTTGCTGGAGAATATTTGCAATAACATCATCAGGGATATTCCACTCTGCCGAAGTAGGTGGTTTGGTTTGTGCTGGCCCTGCATTTTTACGAGAGTTTCGTTTCGCTTAAAGTGTATATGACAGATTTTTTTTCTTTCTTAGTTTGCTTATTGATGTACAGAAAAAAAAATATCGGTTTGAAAATGACGGGAAAAAAATATTTCTATGATTTTTAGCGCCCGAAAGATGCTAAATTCCACTTTAAAATTTGTATCAGGGACTGGGGCGAGATTTTAGTTCGTGACGTCTGTTGGTTTGCAAACTTGTGTGCCTGGTTGCCTAGCCCCTTGTTTCTGCTTTAAAACTCTAAATTCTTTGTTTGTCCTTACTAAATAAATTGTTTTCGAAATGTCAAGCGAATTTGATTGCAGTGTGAGTTTTCTAGAAAGTATTTCTGTGTTTCTGATAACGAACAGCTTTGTCAAAGTGAAATTACTCCTTATGAAGACGAACCCCTTGCCGATGATACCAACGTA
>JAOTRI020164555.1:0-19859 GCA_028564885.2 Zoanthus sanctaehelenae
ACGATTACGATAACGATAACGATAATAATAATAATAATAATAATAATAATAATAATAATAATAATAATAATAATAATGATAAGCAAACCAAATGGACGGCGAAAATGAATGCAGATCTGTTATTCAAGAAAGGAAGCAAACGCTCTTTATTCCTCACAAGACTGCCCAGAAAGATTGCGGACGAAAGGTAGGTATAATGGAACAGCATGAATTTTCACCAGATCTAAAAGATTAATATTCAAAAATGACGAAGGTAATAAGGCAGCCGAAAAGCCAACTCTCGAATAATGAGCTCAGAAACCAACTACGATAAAACAAAGCGGAGCAAAGGGCAATGTAAATATTATGAACCAAGCGAAGAATACGTTAGAATAGACAAAAATGCAAAGAAATTGTTTGAAATTACGAGTCAAGTTAGAGAGAAAAGCTAGGTAGAAAGAACGAGTAATACTTTTTGTAAAAACATTTCTAAGAACACGGACATTAAAGAAGTAGGGTACATCGTGTCCTATTTAATGCTATTGATTGAGAAAATGGGGAACTAACGACTACAATGTGGAGGAACAGACAACGGATGAGACGCCAAATGAAAGCAAACATTACAATAGCAAGACTAAATCAACTTAAAGAGTGCAAACTGAATCAACTTCGACTGAAAAAAAGAAGAAAAAGAGAAAAAACAAAAGGCATCAGAAAGACACCAAGCAAACAAACAGTTTGATGAACATGAATCACAATTCTATGAACACTGCCGAAACATTACTGGATCTGATCCTGATAACGCACTGCCACTATACAAGAACCCAAGCCACAAAATGAGTCAACAGAACAATAACTTAACACTACAAGACTTTAAACAGTTTTGGAGACCCAAATGAGAAACAACAGCAAATGAAAACCTAGAATCTAAGTGGATTAAAGAGATCAGATCTATCCATACTGTAATCACATGCACCTGCACATTCCCCTGAACCCGTAGTAATAACTGCAAAGCTCTACTATCACAGCATTAACAAAAAGAAAAACTGGTTATCACCAGGATATGATAAGATCACCAACGTCTGGATCAAGAAGCTAACTGCACTACACCCACAAATTGCCACAGCCCTGACAGAAATTATCAATAAGGAATTCTCACTACCATCATGACTTCAAGAGGGAAGAGATATCATGATTCCTAAGAAAGAAGAACCAACTGCCAAAGATTACTGGACAATCACGTGCTTAAATACACTGTATAAAGCAATAACATCAGTGATTGATGAACTACTGGAAAAACCCAAAACAACACATCAACTTATGCAAATATATAAAAGGCTGCAGGCAAGGATCTATGGGATGTCTAGATAACCTTCTGGTCAATAAAGCAATATTAAAAGAAGCACATGTATATAATAGTAACACAGTAATCTAGAAAAAATCTACAATAATAATAATAACAATAACAATAACAACAATAACAACAATAACAATAATAATAATAATAATAATAATAATAATAATAATAACAGCAGGGGGAGATACTTAGGCCTAATATACGACGATGTTCAATTTTATGATCTGGATTTTATATCTTATAGAGTTTATTTTGAGAAATAGGATAAAGTGTATATATGGTTAATTAAAAACAATTTTATAGCAGTGCAGAAAGTACAGTACTTATGATCAAATATTTTATTGAATAAAGATTTAGTTTTGTCATATCGTTCCTTATTTTGTTTCAAAATATAATGGAGTGATACTGATAAATAGTTTAGTGCCTTGAATATAACTACTTAAAATAATAAAGTTAAACAACCTTCAATTGTGCCTGCAGCTCGTCCACTTCAAACTCAAGCTTCGATGTTTTTTGTTCGCCTTCTTTTATTTTACTTTCCAGTTGAGAGACCAACTCCTAATTTAATGAAAATCGGTAAAGTAACAATTATCAATATTAAATCTTCTCGCATATTTCTATTTTTCAACACATTATAGAATTAGAGAGGATGTTGCTCATAATTACTAGTTCCTTTTTCTACTTTATTCCCATTATTCCCTTCTCATGCAGTACATCAGGGCAGCTTCTTCCTGTTCTTTCTTTCTAAATCCTAGACTCCTACGTTGACAATCTCCATTTAATTAATATCTTGGCAGTTTGCTATATTTTATTTTCATAAAAATGAAGAGTTACTCCGCATCATACCTCAGCTTCCTCCTGTTCCTCAGAGCAAACTCGACATTTCTGACAACACAATAAAGAAGCAAAATTGAGTTCCATATGACTTCAGTTCATGGAAGTGAATCTTGCCGCAACAGACTCACTATTGTCAGTAAAAGAGCATTCATAAAATACTGTGTGAGTTAGAGTTTTAGAATCCTGAAAATTTCTAAAACACAAGAATTTGCAAAGCAGATAATAATAACAAAATTACAGAGGAAGCGATTGTCTAATCTTCTAATTCAGCGGATAATGTTAAATCGTTCGACAGCTCAGACCTTGGTGAGAAAATTCAATTTATAGAAAGAGGAGAACCCAAGTAACTGGAACAAAATCCTCACAATGACCTTTGACGTCCTGGGAATTGATCTAAGGTCGAAGAAGTTGAAGGTGCAACTGATGACAACTAAGCCGACCTGACTCCCCCTCACACATGCTTCAGTTCTTAGACCTATGGTCCAATAAAGGTTTCAGACTCAAGGTTCCCCTTCCCCTCCCCCCAAGGTAAACTGGCTTACCAACTACAGCTCAACCTAAACCCATAAGAACCTAATTTTAATAACCTTTTAGGTTAAAATTTTAAATACCATTTTTGCAAGTACGGTTTTAGTAAATTATATGTGTAGATTGAACTGCGAAAAAACAATCATTATCTGCTTAGATTTAGACATCTCTTGATAATAATAGTATTTTAGATAACACCAGAGTTTTGTCTCAGTTGTGTTCATCAATCCGACAAAATAATCCTTTTACGCCTTCAACTATTATCCAACTGCAGCTCAATATTTAAAAATTCAATACACAACAATAGCAATACCAATATCAACACTTAGTGATTACACTGACACTTATTTGTGTTAATACTGTATGTTCTAATTAATCTAATAAACTGTGCATTTAAGAACTTATTTTAAGAATCTTGAAAACAAAAATTTCATTTAATGTTACTGTCTCAAAATTTCGTACCTCTTTCATTTTCTCATATTCTTCTGACATTGACTGGTGCTCTATCCTGAGGACGGTCAAATGATTTAAAAAATATGAGACCGAGCAATTCTCTTTGAGCCGTTTAACAAAATTCAAAAATGCGTTAACTA
Organism: Zoanthus sanctaehelenae; assembly: GCA_028564885.2. Lineage (NCBI taxonomy): Eukaryota > Metazoa > Cnidaria > Anthozoa > Zoantharia > Zoanthidae > Zoanthus > Zoanthus sanctaehelenae. Next base: position 3,295 of record JAOTRI020164555.1, read on the forward strand.
AGAACCGTCTAATCTGAACCAAGTTTCGTGCTGAGCATAGGTTTTTCGTAAGGATATGCGACTCTTCTTTTTTGTTTTACGTTGTTAGGGAAATACTCACACTCAACACTGAAATCAAGCATTTTAGCAATCACCTCTCCTTTATTTAATTCAGGTTAGGTTTGTTCCACATTAATCACATTGCAAGTTGCACAATTAACATTTGAAACATAGAGTTTGCAAAATTTATAATTCAGTGTGTCATCTTTTTGTTCAAGTTTACACTGCAGTACAATCATCGCCCATTTAAAATATTCTCTAAAAATTAATTAGCCCGCGATTATCTTCTGTTAATATTATGAGTATACATGTATGAGCCTTTACGCAAATTATTTCAAGGATAAAAAGCTGAGTTGGAACATGGGAAGAAAAGTTCAGACAAATGTTCAAATCTAGGCATGCGCCTGCAAGTGCAACCAGTGCGACCGTACGTAAACCAATAAAAAGAGAAAACATCATACAAAGTAAGAAACGTTACCTTAAATGGAGAAGCAGCTGTTCCTTTTCTTCAGCATTTGAAGAAGCCTACGAAAATAATTTACAAAATAACTCGATTGTGAATGCGTTTTTAAAGCGTTATGAAGAACAAATGTAAACATTTAAATAGTTTAATGAAAGAAATGAAACCGTACGATAGATTTTCTCTTACTTAACCTTGACAAAACTAACTTAGTGAAAATTCTAAAACAGGTAAATGCCCTAAATGCAAAAGTTCAATTATATTTTCACCAGGCTATGAAGAACAAAAACTTGTTTTCCTAAATTAAAGTAGTTGATCTCGCAGTCAAGGATTTAAAACTAACCTGTGTTTGATGGTCAGCAATGGATTCCTGCAACTCTCTAATTGACTTATTTGCATCGGTTTGGCAGTCAAGAAACCTCTGTTAAGGTTAGTCACAAAACATTTGTTAAACTCTCGAATTAATCAGTATGTTTAAAAGATATAAAATTATCATTATCTGTAACCAACTATATGTTTAATATGCAATACAAATGACTGTGGGTCCAAGTAATTGGGTAACTGGTAACTATCATTAATGATCAGTAACCTGATGAAGGCCGTACACTATGGCCCCAACGTCGTAAATGTTGCAAAATATTATAATATTTCCAGTAAACAATTTATTTTGTTTCATAATATCATTAATGATAAATAAAATAAATCATATATATGTCCCAGGGCTATGTTTTTAAACAAAATTCCAGAAGGACTTGTTTTCATTAGAAAAAGATTAAGTACTGTTCAAATCATCTTGGAAAATCCTTGTTAATTCTAAAGTAACAGTTCAGAGCTGGAAGGAAGACCACGGGTTGGAAATATAATTCAGGGTTAGCGCTAATCAGCTGTTGAATAACTGGCTGGAACTATAAATAATAAAGGAAATATGCAGTAGACTGTACTAAATATGAGGAAACAACAATCAGAGAACGTGTAGAGCTCAGTACAGTTCGTACGGTTTGTATGAGCATGCGTTTAAACCAATTAGTGTGTTTATTTTAACCCTCTGGAAAAATAATACCTGATTTGAAATGACTAGCTCTTCCTGCATATTAGCCAACTGTTGGGCAAGTTGCTGTTGAACAGAATCATAACAAGCAAAGGTCTTAGCCATAACTGAAATAATCGATTTTCATAGATTGATTAGGGTAATATATACTTGGATAAAGCCCAGTCAACTGCCTGAGGTCGAATGTTCTCATAACAATGGTTAGCAACGATTAAACAATTTTTATGCTTTTTAGTAATTGTGGCGACACGGAAAGCCGAGAAACTGATTTTTACAGCAAATCTATAGTTAAAGAACCGTGTAAATCTAGTTTACACGAGTGCTCTATCCATTTTTAAGCCAGTGATACTCCAAACAGTGATTATGAAGTTCTGTGGAATTCCTGTGGTATTTGGTGGTTTCCATAAGTTTCATGTTGTGGGATCATTTATCCAGGAGACGGCATAGAAGTTTTTTTATCGACACGATAGCCACAAAACGATTATAATGTGTATCAGTGAGTATAGGAAACACGTGACTCAAAAAACCCTATTCAATGCTGAGAAATTAGTTGAGAAATAAATTATAGAATAGCTGCAAAATTCTGGAACCAATATTTTTGATTAAAAAAGTTTTAAAAATTTATTAAATGCAATTAAAAACGCAACAATAAAAAGTTGAATACCTTTAGCTCTCTGTCTTTTGAAGCTTTCAGATCTTCAATTGCCTTGCTGCAAAGTCAAACAGTTAATTGGTTCATCAAATTAGAAAACCTGTAACTTGCTTTATTGACAGACGTGTTAAATGTGAATCAAGGACGCCAAAGAATACGTACTTCTTTTCAGCATAAAGATTTTCTTTCTCCTCTTGAAGCTGCAAATAACTATAAATAGTGCCATATATCACGTTTTTGTTTATTAATATTATCAATATCTATTTATCTATCACAGCAAACAACATCACCAACAATATAAACACAATCATGACTACCACACTCATCATTCCCACCACCAGAAAACAGTTATCATCGTCATCACAGATAAATCATCACTTAACTTCGCTAAGCTCATAATTATCACTTGGTCATGCATCAGTATCATTAGTAAAGTTAATAATTAAAGTTATATCAGGAAATTATGGAATCATAATGCTTTGTTCATCACACTCTTATAGCAGTTTCAATTACTGCGAATGAGAAACGTTTTGTGCTTAAGTTAGTTTATAACTCCTAAACACTCATAAATCATTTTAGCCAATCACACACTTTATACGAACATGTATTTCATAAGAACTAACACATATTTTACACTGGGGCAATGTTGGATGATCACTATTTGCTTACATAAACCTCAAAATGCTATTAGGATGTTTTTAAGTGATAATGTAATAAGATGCATAAGTGACAATTTTATTAAAAATGAAAAATACATAACATCACTGAAATAGACCAGCTTTAAATAAAACGTAGTTATTATAAATGAAGGGTTTTTGTGTTGGAACAGTACAAGATCTTAAATTATATTTATAAGCAACTGTTGCATGCAATACCGAGTGTTCACTATCATCGAAATGTAAGTGCAGCACTAATTTTCATCAACTTTGTGATTAGGCAGTGACAATATCACACTCAGTTCAAATAATGTTCTATTTGTTCCAATCTGTTTTGGTTGTTTTAACGGAATGTCTTTGATACTCTTTATGCTCAACACCGCAACCCTCATTGTAATAGCAATATCGTCGCCTGCAAAAAATTATCAACAGGACTGACTCAGAAAGTTGACATGTAAATGTAATCTGTTTGTTCTCCAAAGCTATCCACGTATTAACGGCTTAAAAATAACTTAGTTTCCATCACTTGTTCTTTCTCCAAAAGTCATCATACGCATAATAACGAATTTCACAATTAATTTACCTTTCTTGTTTCTTCTTAGATTTCTCCATCCACTAAAATGAGGAACAACACAAAGTAATATTGCTAACTGACGACGACGTTTATTTAGATATAATATCAGGTAAACAGTATTGGATGGAAGCCAGCATTTATAAATTAAAAAATGATAAGCTTATAAAACTGAAAGATTGAAATTAAATATTCAGCTTCTATAAAATGTACTGTACATGGAAAACTGTGGTGGCAAGCCTGATGTTAGACCACCTACTTGATACTAGATATGAATCATATGGCTAAAGTATGTCTACTGGAAGAACAGCAGCTCAACAACGCAAAGACTGGTTTAAAAAGATTCCTATCTGACCAATACAATAATCAAAAGGTCATTAATTGGTTCGATAATTCTCGTTAGGGACTCAGAAGATTCTACTTTTTAGAAAAATAGCCCTGTGTCAACAGAAACATTTCTTTTTATAGTAATTTCCAGACTGAAGATAATTCAAGATTCCTGTTCATATTCTGTAACCTTAGGTTACAGGTTACTGTAAAACACATGATAAATAGAACAAAAGCTGGGTTTAGTTTAGCACAGTATTATACTTGAGAACATAATTGTTTAATGTGCAATCTTACAGTAGTTGAATAGTACTGGAATAGATATCTGCATGAACAAACATAACTATAATGCTGCTGAGCATAAATAACCAAACAGTTACTATTCATCAGCAAGATATCATACCTCCATTAAAATTAATCTCACAAACATTAACGCTCATTTTTGAAAAAGATGGCATGTACGCTGACTAAAAATAAAATGGAGTACTTAATTTGCTGCAAATTGGAAACACGTGATACATTACGTTTCATATGATACTTACTTTTGATACTTCTTGCTCAAGTCTTGAAATTTCGCTTTTAGTGCTAGCCTGCAGATAAAAAAGTCATATTTTACTAGTTTAATAATACTTTAACTCCCACGTGATTCAAAAACAACATGCACTGTCATTGATCTTATAACAACCAAATGAACGAAACAAATGTTTCAAAGTTGGGATAAAATGGCCAATTCACAATCCTCCAACTGATTTCGGAAGACCGTCAAGACCAGTTTTTAGGTTAAACGTTTGGAACATAATTCAAGTTAATATACTACTTTGACTTTGAGTTTGGTAAAACACTGTTATTCTCACCTGCGCTTTGATAAATTGTTCTTGTAATAACCTTTTCTCTTCACGTTCTGTGTCGAGTTGAAGCTGAACACCTAAAATGGAGTAATAAATCCTGATAAATTTAAAAACAGCTTTATCATATCATGACAGGTGCTGGTAAAACAACAATATCAATATAAAATAACATCATCATCAATGGCAAAGTTATCGATTGCCTCGACAATTTTTTCCATACAACTTGTGTATTTTTTGTTGTTTGAGATATTATGAGGCGGAATGTACATTATTGTAACAAAAAATAATCAACAGTGAATGTGTACTGTATATTTACTTGGGCCGCGTCATAAGATCAATTCCCCTCTGTTCGAGTTAAGCCTGTTAAGCCGAGCCTAAAAGGCCTGGCCCAATCTAATCTTTTCAAGAAACGTGCACTCTACAACACCATATCAAGTGCTTATGGCCACTTCACTACGACATAAGTAACCACAATATTTCCAGTAAAAAAAAACTATTTCCAGTAAAAAAAACTATTTCCAGTAACATATCTTAGCACAACACCTTTACAATATTTTGAACGCTATCTTGGGCGGGAACATGAACTTCTTTGCCAGCTATGCCATTCTATGGAGGACTGATAACATAGAAACAGTGGTTCAGCTAACACGAAGGTAAATTAAAAGTGGCTATGAACCAAAAATTGTTTAGGATTTCGAAAAGTTCTTGATAAGAAAAACAAACTGGCAACATTTCAAAAAGTTAAAATTAATTGTAGAGATACTACGCGTCTGGGAGATTCGAGTTAATTCTGCATGTGGCTACTATTACGATGTAATTTAGTAAATATCACATGTCATTTCGGACAATAAGTGAAAAATTAAGTAAAATGTCAGACGTATTTAAGTTAAAGATAGTTTACAACGTGATAAAATGGTTTCTACATAAACGGATATAATCAATTTCTTGTGACAGCTCGAGTTTGAATTCCGATCAATGAATCAGTGTCACTTTTGAAGTTTGCAAACAAATTTGTCACAGAAACAAAAAAATTAATACCTTGAATTCATAATAAGCAAGTCAATCATCAGCAAAAACCCTACAAATTTCAACAGTTATATCAGAGGCATTTTATCCAAAGTCTTTCAAACTTTCTTTATTTAATACATTTGAAGTAATCTCTTTATAGGGCCTTTAAGGAGTTCAAACTGTTTTCACCGTTTTATCTGTTGGTTTGCGTTCTTTAGTTACTGGGCTCGCTTAGAGGGTGGCTCCACCTGAATTGTTCATCAATTGGTACAGGATTTAATAGAGAATTGCACCCAATTTAGGTATCCTACTGATGAATAGTAACTGTTTTATTATTTTGTTATCTTATCTATTTTGTTAACATTACTATAGATGTCTGTTCAGATATTATGTCTATGACAGATACAGAGAAGGACTAAATGGCCATGGTGCAGCAACACATTTTCGGGACACATTATTTTCCAAGATGCAGTTTTTTTTATTTTTTATGGTCCATAGAGAGTAAATATATTACTTTGGGCGGGCACAACTAAACTGATTCATGTATAAAGAACGAGTGAAAAAATGATCTTGGTTCTTGTTTCTTGTCTCTTTCAATAAATAAAAATCTGAACAGATAATTAAAATTACCTGATAGATGTTTAACCTGCTGCTCCAATGATGCATTTTTTGTTTCAATCTTTAAAACAAAGAATCGCATAAATATTTTTGCTAAGCAAAGCAACCCATAGTGCTGCAAACTACCTCTGACTGATTATTGTACTAATAAATGAAAACCCTTTTAAAACTTCCCTTGGACAAGAGAATGAAACAGGTAATAAATCTTTTTACTGAACGAAAAAAGATGGCAAAGAGGACCATGAAACTGAACAAACTTCGGAAGAGGACAAGTTGGAAATCACGACTTTAAGACCAGAAGGCAGACATCTTGCCAGTTAAACCACCAGGCAACAATGACCATTAAACACTGTAGCTGAAACACAGATTAATACGATAGGCCTCAGTTTTTAAAGTTTTACAGCATAATGAACGGCGTTCTTTAAAATGAATTTTCAACACTTCTTGTTCATCCAAATAGTCGCGATTTAAAACGACAATAACTAAATGAATGTTTTAGGTTTTACTTTATCTTTAAAGATATTTTTACAGAAAGAATGATAAACATCAATCGTATCCACACTCAGACCCCCAAACCACAGCTGATCAAAGTTGTTTCAATCTCTGTGTCAGATAAGATGTCTCATCAATCACGAATTATAGACTAATAATTGACTGTTAACAAATTTAAAATTTAGATTAAAATGTAAAATGTTAAAAACAGATCTCCTAATATTAATTTTGAAGTACAGTATTCTTGTAGTATTAGATTTTAAAAAACACTGGTCATAATCATTATTGCAATATGATAAGAATCAAAAGATAAATGGTTGTTTAGTAGTTGGGATACTACTCAATTGTTGAATCTTATTATCAATGTTTGACTGAGAACCCAACTGCTTCTTTTTGTTCCCTGTGTGATGCAACTGTAAACTTGTAACTGGTGGTTTTCTCTCGTAATTTTGAATCCGTTATCTGCATTTAACGAAAAGACAAACTGCTCTCTGCTGTCTGCCATTATTTACAATACCAGCAAATGTTTTGAAATGGTGGCTCCATTATTTCTGTTTGACTGCATAAAGTTCTCCTATGGTTACACATGCAGTATGAGTTATCTGTTTTTCACATGAAGGCAAACTATTCCAAGATTCAATGGGTTACAATACACCACAAGTTTTGAAACGCTGCCTCTAAATTAAATGTTGAATCCCATGATCTGTGTTTGACTGAAGGGCAAACTGCCAAGAGACCCACTTGCAATTCTGAACGGGTAACAATATGAAATTTATTGAAAATGAATTATCTATCAATAAAAACAATAATTCCATAACTTATTCACGTAAATCTACAAAAAACATATGAAGTTCCATAAAACAATTACGAATTTTAAAAAAGCATCAAATATTTTATATCACATACTTCTTCAATTTCACTTCTTGAATGTTCCGGTGTTTGTGAAACTATAAGATAAAATTAAGGCTTTTTTTACAACAATGTATCGCATCGTAACATTTTTCGTTGTTCAGTCGTTATAATTTAGTTTAATTTAGTTAACTAAAGTTAGGATTGAAAATAATGAAAAATCCAAAAGCCCCAGCACTGTATGGGGTATATATGGGTCTCAAGGATAGATTGCAAATAACAACTGCTGTGAGCCCCTAGTGACTTGACATTTTTTTTCTTTAACTTACATATACCCTATTATATATGAACTTGCTTGTATTTCAAAGATAGTAAGGATCAGAAAGAACTGGCAGCTGCAGCCACAAAGTGCTCTATTTCACAAAGATTCCTAAAACTACAATATTAACACAGAATTTTAAGTATAGTGATTAAAAGTTTCTTTTAACGGGTTTTTATGCTCAATTCTAATCACACTTAATTATTAATCTATTTTAACAGTGGTAAAAAATACCGTGTGCAGAAACTGTGTGGAATGTAATAAAAAACGGAGATTGGAATTCTTATACACTATGTAAAACAGCAACTCTTTATATGAAAATATCAGAATTTAACTTACCTTTAGTTGAAACTGAAGAAAGATATGGCTGTAACACATCTAACAACCTTTCTTTTAACAGTTCGATATCAAAAGTCAAGTGACCAATAGTATTGTCGTGTCTGACCATCCCAAAATCGTCGTTGTGTTCTGTTGCATTTTCACCAGACTCCTTTCCTGAAGCAATTTGGTCAAATTCACGCGGTTCGCAATTTACTCTACCTAAAGAGTTTGGGTTTAATGAAACTCTTTCACAAAAAAATTTCAATTCATTACTTATAATGTCATTCAAAAGGTCCGCCGTTACTGCATTTTGATTGCCAGAGAGATAATCTTTATTAATATCTTGTATTTTAGAGTTGATCTGTTCATTTGTACTTTCTTCGACTAGGAACTGGGTATCTTGTCCTGATGAAGATTCACCAATTGTCTTTAATCTACCCCTTAATTCTGACAGCTCTGTCTCAAACCTTTCTTGATTACCTTCAAGAAGAAATATTCAACATTTCAAGTGAGTAAGATAATGTAATGTGATGGGATAGTATAGTAAAGGTTTAAAACATTGGTGATGTTGACAGCAATGGTGATGGTGATGTATATATTGGTTGATGTGCAATAACCAGAGGCTCTAAAGTTGATCACCCAAACGCTCAGATAACATTAAAATCAAATTTGCAATGAAATTAACTGGCGTAAAAAGTCTTGGACTTGATCCTTGGCCTGCACTGATGTCAGAGGCACAACCTGGAAATTTGTTCCACCATCAGCAAATAATGCAATCAATTTATGGCACGTGCTTGTTTTTTCAAGAAATTCCACAGCAAAGTATATTTTAGCACAAACAAAAAACTTAAATGAAATGACATCAGGCTTTAAAAAATTTATTATTGAGTGTTATTTGGTAACTCTTTTTTTGTAAAAATCTACTATTAATTTATCTTTCACAGCTTTCAGGAAAGGGCGGACGATTTATAAATATTATGACTTGTGTCAAAATATTATAACACTATGATTTAAGAATTTTAGAAAACAGTAGAAGAATGTTTAAACAGTTGTTTTTTTAAATTGCTTTATGTATGAAACCACTAATTCTACTGTGCATGTCGTAAGTTTTAAGAGTTTCGAGTGAAAAACAATATTGTTGCAAAATGGATGTTATTTCCTTCAGACTTGCTAAATCGGATATATGGTAGTTTCAGTTTATAAAAAGGATAAGTTAATATTACACCAAAGTGAAAAAGAAGTTTTAGACTGACGTTTCAAACTACAGTCCTGCTCGTTGTCAATGCAATCAAAACATCAGTCTAAAAATTCAGTATTTATCACTACGGTGTATAATTTATCCTTTTTTATAAACTGCTTTTATAGATAAAACGGCAACAAAGGATTACCAACGAGAGAATATTGAAAATATCGGGCATGGAGAACATCAACTGTGAAGTACCGGTTAGAACATGTCCTCAGGAGAGAAGGAAGTGAAATCTGTACGACCGCTCTTGGATGGCAGCCAGAAGGGAAACATGAAAGGGGAAGAGAAAAGACTACATGACGAAGAGCAATAGAGAAAGAACGGAGCACCACTGGATGGTCAACGCCACCAAAATAGCAGCCACATATCGTAACAAGTAGAAAGAGAGCGTAACGGCCTTATGCGCCTTTTGGAGAGGATTAAGGTTAAGGTAAGGAAAACTTTTACAGAAACTCTAGCGCAGCATTCCATTTATGACATTTATTAGGTAGTTGACTAAGTTGCAACTAGCTTTACTATCTTTTAACAACGATAATTTATGACATATATAAAAACATAATAATTTATATAGAACCTCTTCGTATTTAACTCCAAGAAAACACATACTTGTCAATCTTTTCTGTAACACAGAGTTTTCTGCTTTTAGTCTTCGTACTTCAGAATCATTGCTTGCGTCAGTGTTATCACCATTTTTCAACACTTCCTGCAACCGCTCTTTTTCTTCATTTAGCTGTAATATTCAAAATTATTAGGCAAAATAATGTTTAAGTACTTCTTCTAACATGTTTATCTCTTAGAAACAAAAATAACTAATAATGTTTAGGCTACAACTCCTTTCAAGTGTTTTTCATTTTACCAACAGTTGTAAAAATAATAAAAATACAACAAAAAAATAAATGGAAGTTTTAAAACTTTGAATACACCGTTTATCTAATTTAAAATTCTGGCTAGTAAGCTTTCACCCTTTGTCAATGTAACTGAAAAGGTATGCACTGCTGCTACAACAGGCTCTCATATATGCACATAAACTTTTCTAAAAAAACTATAGTATAATATGCAAGTATATTAAGAAGCACCACCATGAACCTGTCTGTGTATACTAAACAACCATTAACAATCCTAATTATTAAATTTTCAATCTCGAATATCGCGTTTCTAGCGTTCTCATCGGTTCAATCAATCACGGTTATCAGCTCATATACCGTATTCATGACCATATATGGAAACTACCTGAGTAAAGTTTTGCCAAGCTAAAAAATGTCAGATTTTCCCAAGTATCAAGTAAATATTTAACAATTATTCCATTTGCACTTGTCGGATATGAGATGATTATAGCCATCTCATATCCAACGCACGCTTATCGAATAACAATTATTATTAAATTTGTTTTCAAGGTAACCAGCTTTAACCCTTAAATTATTTTTAGTTTGTTATTTATGTTTAGGCAAATTGCAGCTTGGAATGATCTGGTTTTAATGAAAACATCCAAATCAAGACATTTTAAATTTTAAAAAAAAAGGTAAATTAGTGGAATATTTTAAAACTAGAGCATATTTCGTAAAATATCCATGATATTAATTTCTTTTTTACAATTTAGCTTAGATTTTACATAGGTTTACGAAGTAAATAATACTTGTACAAACTCATCCTTTTTACAGTAGCAAGGCTAGTGATTTAACCCATGATTTACATCACTGTTCTTGATGATGATGATGATGATGTCCTTAACTGTTGATGGTGTGGTTGATAATTATGATCTGTAGATGATGATGTTAAAGATGTTGATAATGAAGATGATTTAACGTGCTGTTCTTGATATTGATGTTAATTGTTGATGATGTTGTTGATGATAATGATCTGTTGTAATTGTTGCGGATTTTGTAGTTGTGAATGTTGTTGATGATGATGTTGTTAATTTTTGACGGTGTTGTTAATGTTGATAAATTCATAAAATTTCTTGCACTGCTAACAAGTTTTGGAATAAGTATAACATGTAAAATAATAATAATAATAATAATAATAATAATAATAATATTATTAGTATTATATAAATAATAATACACTCAAGAGTATGACAAAGCAGCTCAGAGAACTCTTGAAAAAATTGGAAATTACATTACAAACACATTTTTTACAAAACACCGCATTGTTAAGAACAGCTAGAATCTTGAGAAAGGTGTTGGATATTTGAAGGAAGGAGAGAGAATCTCCAAAGGTCCTTTGGTCGTAGGTTACGACTCAATCCCTTGGGAAGTAAAGCAGCAAAAAGGCAGACTGTGAATTATCATGATCATAATACTTTATTTAACGTCATTGTAGCGCTCTATACGAAGATTTTCGTGAATGTATAATTGAGGTTGTCATAGTTGACTTAAAGCTGTTACGTACACGTTAATAAACAAGCTAATTTATTTCTATAATTATACTAATTACAATTTGATTCAAGTTTAATTATTCATATTGCAGAGTTTCCACAATACTTTTTGGACAAATTAACAGTTATTTATAACTGTTGTTAAGGATTAATCGACAAGTGAACGGGATTTTATATTTGTGGATCCGTAATTGAGGTAAGTTTTGTGGATTAAATTTTCAAATATTTATAAACCGTTCTAAAATATTTGTGTTTCCCCGAGACAAGAGCTCACGCGGCACTGCAGTTCAGCAACAACAATCATCATCGTCATCATCAGCACCATCATCATAATTTTTAATGACGTAATTAATGATTAATACTCACTGTTATGATAGAACTTTCGAGAATCGAAAGAATAATTATCTCTAATATCATTATACCAAGCATTAGTAGGTCTCTATAAATAGACTAAAATATTTTTTGGAACATTCCGAAATATAAACAGATGCTAGATCTTTATCTGGAGTAAGTGTTATATTATGTCCTTAGTGCTACAAGTATAACCTGCCTTGGAAAGTGATTAAACTTTTCATTCAAAAAAACCGATTCAGTTGACGTTCTTCATCTAATGACAAAACTTGGTGTCAAATAAGGGATTTCAGTGATTATTAGTGATCCTATTTTATCCGAATTTACCGATATTTTCACCGGAGTTGGATGTCTGGAAGAAAACTACTCCGTCCAAGTGAACGATAGCTGTAGTCCAGTGATACACCCACCTTGCAACGTACCAGTCCCACTATGAGATACCCCCAAGTTACAGTCGGATAAAATGAAGAAGGATGGAATCCTCGCCAAAGTAAGTGAGCCAACATTATGGAAATCTAGTCTTGTCAAAGTCAAGAAACTAGTATGTTTAGATCCTTGAGATCTTCTTAACTGCACAATCAAACGGTCCCATTACCCACTTCCAACTATAAGGAAGTTGCAACTCGTATTAGCGGTGCCGAAGTCCTTAGCTATTTATATGCCAAATGTGGTTTCTGGCAGATTAAACTTAATAAAAAACAGTCATTTGGTAACGATGAACAGACCTTTTGCCCGTTATCGTTGGCTTAAACTGCTATTCGGGAAAAACTCAGCCTTAGAAGTATGGCAACAGCAAATACATGAGCTAGTAGAGGGACTCACAGATGTAGATGTAATAGCTGCTGATTTTCTAGTTTGTGGTTTTGGAGACACCAATGAAGCAGCAATAGCTAACCATTATCAGAATCCAAAATAAAAAAAACCTCACCCTCAACAGCAAGAAGTTACAACTTCCACAGTCACAAGCTCCACTTAACGGACACCTCCTCACAGGTGAAGGTCTAAAGCCTAATCCGTCAAAAGTGCAGGCCATAGATGACTATCCAGTGCCTTCCAAACTTGAAGAACTGAAAACATTTTTAGGGATGATGCAGTATCTGGAAAAATTCTGTCAACGTTCGTCTACAAATTCCCAGACTTTAAGACAGTTGGAGAAGAAGAACGTTGAATGGCATTGGCAACACCCTTAAAGTAAAGCATGTAACGATATAAAAGACCTCGTTACTATAGCCCCAATTTTGCGGTGTTTTGACGCGTAAGTAAGAATATAGCTACAGTATACAGTCTGATACCTCACAATATGGTATTGGTGCAATTCTCCCTCAGGATGGACAACCAGTTCATTACGCAAACAGAGCACTGACCACCCCTGATTGCTATACAAAAGAAGCTAATTAACATAGCCTCTAAAAGATTACTGCGTATGATGCTTCATCTGCAAAGATTTGACCTAAATCTCACTTACAATCCGGGCAAAGAGATGTACGTTGTTGACGTACTCTCTCGCGCTCTGCGTACGTAGCGAAAAATTTCAAACACCTCGCACTTCTGTAAGGAACTAGAAACTGTCATCTTTGTTGGGGATTTGGCAATATCTGACAAAACACGTGTCATGTTTCGGGAAGAGACGGCCTAAGATGAGTTCGTTTACAAGTGCTGTCACAAGTTATACTTGCTGGTTGGCCAACGACATCGTCATGGTATCTATTAGCACACAGCCTTTTTTCAAATATCGAGACGAAATGACGTTCCAGAATGGCCTAGTATTTAAAGAAACGACGAGTCTTCACTGATGTATGTTAAAGGAAAAGCACAAATCCAATTAGGGACTGCAAGCATGCCTTCGAATCTTGAGCTTGAGATGTTTTCTTCTGGCCAAGAATGTCTGCTCAGCTTAAAGACCTTTATTGATAAGTGCTTTATACGCAAAAGTTCAAATCTGAACAACCTAGTGAACCGCTTCAGCCACAACCAGTTCCTAAAAGGCCATGGCAACGAGTTGCAACAGAGCTGTATATCTTTTAAAACCGCAACTATCTTGAGTGGATTACTACAACTTCATTGAGCTGGACAATCTTGCCGACACTTTGTCCCAGACAGTAATTTACAAAGTAAAGATGCACTTTGTGTAGCATGGCGTACCAGATTATGTTGTTTAAGATAATAGTCCAGAGTATACATCTTCAGAGTTTCGAAGATTTGCAACAGCTTGGAAATTCAAGCATGTCACTGCATCACATGTAACTGGATGGTCGAAAGTGATGTTAAAAGATGATCAATATCCTTCTGTCAAAATCTGATCCATATGCTGGTTTATTGGATCACCACAGCACTCCTACTGCCGCGACTGGTATGTCACACAACAAACATCTTTTAGGTGGCAAAACTAAAAAAACTCCTACCCTTAACAGAATCCTACTTAAGACTGATCAATCAAACAGAGATTTTCTCAAAATGTATCGTATTAAGTAAGCGAAATATATTAAACAACTCTTGGAACTCAAGTCAGCTGACAAAGTGTACATAAAATTGCACCTTGCAGTTACAAGAGTGAAATCATAGATACTATAGGAGTAATCGTAAGCAGTTGCGCTCTACTAAGGAAACACAGCAAGAATGTTCTTCTGAAATGAATGAGGATGACTTAACGACTTCATGCAATCTGTCGAAGCAGTCCCAGCTAGTACTCCTGCAAAACCACCTACAACCCTTATTAGACCTCAACAATCTCCCTCACCTTGAAGAACAGAGCTGAAAGCAAGACTGCCTCAAGTAGCCATGACAACCAAGATAAGGACACGATATGGACAGTTAACCAGGTCACCAAAGAAATTTGATATTGAGTCATAGTGATGAACACTAGGAATCACGCATTCACGAAAACCGAGTCCGTTGACGTTCCTCATCTACTGACAAAACTCTTACCTTGTTAATTTCTTCAAGCAGAGTTGAATTTTGCAGTTTAAAGTTTTCCTCTTGTGACTATGAAAAGAAATAACAGATGGTTTTCAATAGAGTGAATAAATATGAGCCACACAATGTTTTTAACTACAACTACACTCATGGACAATCTTCACAAATATAATATATGAAAAATTTATTGAGAGTATAATTTTATATTTCTTAATAATAAAAAAAAAACAATAGTACAAAGAAAAAATTGAGCTCAACAAATTCCAACCAGTAAGTTTTGCTAATTTAGTGTGATACACAAAGCAACAGTTTCCCAGAACTGGTCAAATTACAGTACAGAAAGCGGTGAGTTCCAACTATAAAACCAGATACGCATCAAAACAAAACTTTTATAAAGCAAAAGTAAAAACTAATATGGGCAAACAAGCAGTTTCATTTATATTATTATAGATCTTTGGAATAAACTCCAAGGCGAACTTAAACGCTTGAACTCCTTTTCTTTTATTAAGCAACTGAAAGACCATCTTTTGTCTATTCAACGCGAGTAAATTTACTTATCTCAATTTCTCAATCATTTCAATATCCCATTTTTCTCTTTGTTTTAATCCTGTTCATACAGTATTAATGAAAAAAGGCTGGGAGCTAACTAGAAACCTTCACAGTTACTGTAACTTAGCCCTCAGGCTCTATTATTAGCTACAATTATTCTGTTTTTTATACTATAACTTAAAAAGAATCAGGCTTCAATGTAAATAGAAATAACCTTAAATACACACAAAAATGTAACAACTTTTTTTAATGAGCAAATAAGGTGATTCCTGATTCCTGATTCATTTACTAAACACCACTTAAAGAGGCATGTACTAATAACGATTTTAATCAAATTTCTACTAAAAAAGAAATCAAAATAAGAACAGAAACTATGATAGCTCAGTTTAAGTGCATACAAAAATACTTTTAGGAAACAGATAAGTTTGGAGGAAAATAAATCGAAGATCTAAGATATTCTAATGAATCAAAACTCAAAAGGGTGTTTTGTGTGATTTATGTTTTGTTTTTATGCTATCAATTGCTAGAAGTATTAAGTAAAACATACATAGTAATCATAATAAGTTAGCTATTCTAAGCTGACCTGAAACTGTCTCTGCAAACTCTCATTTTCGTCTAAGAGCACAGCAAATTCCTGAAAAGATTTAGTAATGTGGAAAAGGGTAAATTTTAACCCATAGTGAACAATTAATCCAAAAAAAGGACTCCAGTTGGAAACAATTCCAAAAGTCAGTAGTTCAAATCTTAGAGTATTCCAAATAAAAAAAAAGTGTTTAAGTATAAGATGGTAAAACCATCGAAAAACAGGGAAAAAGGAATAAAAATAGACAAAAAAATAAAAGTAAAAAAGAAGAGGTACTGAAAATAGAAACTGGTTGTAGAAGTAAAAACTATTAAGGTAATTAGAAAGTGGTCGGTGGGTGG
>JAOTRI020164658.1:0-19855 GCA_028564885.2 Zoanthus sanctaehelenae
AAACGTCGAACTTCACATGTACTAAACTAGCTGAATTTAGTTCGGCACATGTGAAGTTCGACGTTTGACCTGGGCCTCAGAGAGCAAAGTTCCTCCGCAGACGCCAATATAATTGCACGCGTGGCAATTCCAAGTTTTTATTTAATGAATTAAATTTTTGTTTCGAAGAATCAAGTTTTTATTTCAAAGAATCAAGTTTTTATTTCAAAGAATCAAGTTTTCATATCAAAGAATCAAGTTTTTGCGTTTTAAAGAATTTCGAACAATCAAGTTTTCATTTCGAAGAGTCAAGATTTCATATCAAACAATCAAGTTATAATTTCAAACAATCATGTAAGTTTGCATACATTATATTTAATCCCGTCTTGTCACGAAAGGCTCGATACCGCGGCCGCGGCCGTTTTCAATGAGGCAAGAAAACCCAACAAATCTTTTCAAATTCTCAATATACTTGCTAGATATGAACAATTTGATAACTAAACTAAATTAAAAACCATTTTTTGTTCAAATTTGTGTTGGCAAGGTGTCGTATGATGCTTATTTAATGAAGTTAAAAACGAGTTTTCGGTTTTTGCGGATTTTTTGAAAACTACTGATTTTTAGAAAGATGCGATAACACTTTCGAAAATAGTTCCCCAAAACGCAGGCAAAGTATCAAGAATTTTGGTTTTTGAAGACGTGCAGAGGCCACTGCACTCTCTATCCTAAATTTTGGTGAAGAGTGATTAAGTTGAGAGAATTATTTGAGGAAGAATTTGGGGTATGACCGCCAAACCGTCCCTCCAGACCATGCGAGGGTCCAACTTGGTTAGAGGACGGTTTGGCAAATTTCTATCAAATATTAACTCCAAAATTAATTTTTAAACTTCACTAAAATTCCACCAAATTCAAATTTCCCACAAATCTCATCGGAAAAATCTGAAAATATTTACTTAATCTGATATCATCAAACATGTCAAATGCGAAAAAATGCCCATAGGGTAGAGAGTGGCCTTAAAAACGTTCAGCCACATTTTGACGTGTTTTTTTTTTAAAAAGTGGATAGTGCAAAACATTAACTTGCTTTCTGCAGTTGAAACAAAAAGGTTTGAATTAAAAAACCTAACGTACCTCCTTTAGAATTAGGCCTTTCCACAAGTTGCTCGGCATCTTTTGGGCAACTTTTCATTTTTCTGGCAATTTTTTTCGCTACGAGGTTTTATTAACATTTAAAAGAGAGAAACATTGCTCATTCTGTTGCCAAAAATCCTGAAAAAGGTTTTGTCTGATGGGGAGTACGCTAAGCTAAGCGGCCTGGCTGCGCGCTGTGCTGGATGATCGGAGCAAGTGCGCTGGACAGTGTTGTATTACATAAAGTACAACCGAGAGAGTCTTCCAACATGGTAGAAAGTGTAAATTTTGAATCAGACCACGAGTCTCAACATGAAATAGATGAATCTTGTGAAGATGAAGAGCAGATCGAGGAAAGCCCCCTTGAGAAAGCTGTTCGAGCCGGAGCAAATCTTAGCACTCCCAAAAAGGCAGACATCGCTAGAAAGGGAAAAACCCGGTCAAACCCAGCCGCAAAGAATCGAAGCACACGTGGAAGGAAAGATCCACCCAAAGTAACTGCATGGGACAGGGTTCAGAAGTATAAAGAAGAGTATTTCTGTGTGATGCATGCAGGGAAAGCTTCGCTGCAATGCTTGTAAAGAAGTCCTGAGCAAAAAGGAAAGTATCATCAAGAAACATATTAAGTCAAACAAGCATGAAAAAGCAAAAAAGCAACTTCAGGCGGAAAAGTTGAAAGATCAGTCAATTCCAAAGTTTTTAAAAGCAAATGACTCAAAGACGAATTCGAAAGAAGAAACCCTACCACAGGAAATGCGAGTTTATAGATTTGATCTTGTTGAAAATTGTCTGGCAGCTGGAGTACCCCTGGCTAAAGCTGACTCGCTTAGGCCGTTTTTTGAAAAGTATGGCCATCGAATTACATCCCACAGTCATCTGTCGGAGATGATTCCAGCAGTGCTTGCAAAAGAGAAGGAAACGCTGAAATCTGAACTTTCAGGTGCAAATTCCTTTTCAGTCATATTTGATGGAAGCACCAGGCTTTGAGAGGCTCTTGCAATTATTGTAAGATACATTGATAGAAACTGGAACCTTAAACAAAGATTAGTGAGCTTCCAAGCTCTTGCTAAGAGTTTGAAAAATAATCAGTTAGCCAAATGTGTATTAGAGTGTCTTGCAGTTACTTATTCTATGTTTGCTGGCTGCAATGAAGGATGGTGCATCTGTAAACGAAGCTGCGATTCGACAAATCTAATTCTACTTCCCCCAAGCTTTCAGTGTCACATGTTTTTCTCATACGATTGACAATATAGGAAAGCACTTCGAGTTCAGAATACTGGATAAATTCATCATGTACTGGACTGCAATGTTTAGCAATAGTCTTGCTGTCCGCCTTGCTTGGAAAGACAGAAGCGGAAAAGCTATATGCGTCCACATTCCAACACGTACCAGATGGTGGAGCTAGTTTGAATGATGAAACAGGTGTTTGCGTATTATGCAGATGTGGAGCCCTTCCAAAGAGAGAATGACAACTTCGCACCGGCCACACGTGGTAACCTTCTTGAGCTGTTCAACAATCAGAATAATGCTGCAGATCTGCAACCTGGAAGGAGATGGCCCTCTGGTATTTACGTGTTATGAGCACCTTTCTACTATTATTAATGCAATTTCTGTTGGTTATTTTTCTAATCACGAGGCACTGGCCCACCAACGAACAGATGGTGATCAAAGGCTTTTTAACGAACTTACTATGCAAGCTAAAGCTTGCATCAATACTGGTTTTAGATTTTTTCAGCAGAAGTTTAGTAACGAGTTTCATGCGGTGGTCCGAGCTTTCCGAAGTGCCCGCTTCTGCTGTTCTATTCAAGTACAGCAGCTGTGTCCCATTGCTGTATCTGTTATCTGTAGAGGAACTGAGAAACTTCAGTTTTCTTGACGATGATGCCACTATAACTTCCCTAGTCGATGAGCTTCCACGCTACCTTGCCAAAGCAGATGGCGTTCAAATGACTTCTGAAAGTGATAAAATTGCATGGTGGTCAAGTAATAGTGAAACCCTTCCACACTGGTCTGCAGTTGTCAAGAAAGTGCTGCTTGTCCAACCCAGTTCAGCAGCAGCTGAACGGGTTTTCAGTGTGATGGAATCATTATTCAATAAGCAACAAGACTCTGCTTTAGAAGAAACTGTGGAGGCCTCGGTTATGTTGAGTTTCAATGGAAGTCAACGAAGAAAGTGTAAGCTTTAGATATTGCTTGATCCAATGGTGGCAGTTCTAAATATGCTGTGTAAATGATGTATTATTTAGACAGGCCAGAACTATAAGGCGCGTGCTCATGTAGCATATCTTTTGATTTTGTTGATGCTTTTGTTGAGTTGTGATGATGAAGTGCGGACTGATTGACTCTAACTGGCACAGTTCATTAATTATGGTAATGTTATCAAGCAACTCATGATCAGTAATAATATCACTGCAGACATAACAAGCACCGAATTCAGACATTTTTAGCAGCCTATATTCACATTGTGGGTGACCTCTAACCAGTGTTTTGGCAGGCAACATTTGAGCAACTTTTCCAGCATTGAGCAACTTTTGGGCAACTTTTGGGAAAAATGAGCAACTTTGGGGCATCTTTTTACAAATTTTTGAGCAACTTTTGGCTATTTTACTTGCAACTTGTGGAAAGGCCTATTTAGAATGCGTGCACTTAAGTAAAAACATACTCCTGCTTGTTCAATAAATACGTACGGTTGATTGACCAATGTGGACATGTGCTGATTGCAAAACCATAGAACTATAGCGATTTCGCCCGGCCTCCAGAAAACAAAGGTATATTAATACTGGACTCCAACAGGTAGCCCAGTAATTAAGTAGCGTTCTTTAGTTTTGTAAACTGGAGCGGGAGTCAGTAACAATTGCAGCCCAGTAGGGGCACCGCATGTGTGCAGCGTCTCGGGTAAATAATAATCTCACAGTGCATTTTATGCTTTGGCTTAAGGTCAGCCTTTGTCATACAATTAATATTGAATTAACGATAACATCTGTTTTAAGCTAACGCACACATTCTTTAGATTTGTCCCAACGTGTTCAAGTCTGAACTCTGAAACGTGTCTGGAACGAGGGTCGGAAAGCAAGCATGTCTGGAGAAGGAAAGTATCAAACTATTGCACAAAGCCAAGGAAATGGTACAGATTCTGACCAGGAAAAATCACAGAAAGATGACTACTCCGGACCTACGGAAGAAAGTGATCATTCCTCAAATGGCTTTACTAGTACTGAAATCAAGAGTGTCTCTCTTAAGAGAGAAATCGGAATTATTGGTGGCATTTCTATTATAGCTGGGACAATGATTGGCTCAGGAATATTTGCTTCTCCACGCTGGGTTATGGTTTACAGTGGTTCCGTGGGTCTAACTATCACCGTTTGGGCCTTGTGTGGACTAATAAGTATGTTTGGATCTTTGGCATACGCTGAGCTTGGTACAGCGATACAGAAATCAGGTAACGAGGGCATTTTACTCATGTTACGTAGAGTTGCACATGTAATTATATGAATGTCTGAAGCTAACTTAAATATGTACATTGTGTTTGAAAGGCAAAATAATGATTTTGTTTGTTGGCATTAGCTATAACTCAATTTCAAAAACAAACGCAATAAAATAGAGGACATAATTATCATAACTTGCAGACATTTTTTATGGGTCACAGGTTAAGTTTTCAATTCATGGATTAATATCAGTTTTATCTGAATCTGTTGAGTCCGGGCTTAACAGAAAAAAACTGGCTGGCTACGCGCCTGATTTAACATCTGTTTTTTTTATTTTTAAAATTCATCGGAACACTTTAATAGCTTCTCATATCAATCAAAAACACACACGTGTTATAATAGTATCTATGCCTTATAAGAATACGCTGAGGTTGCTCTTTTGTACTCTGAACCGCAAAATATAAATGAGCACGTGCTTGTCCGATTTAGGAAAATAGTGTAAGATGTACATGATTGAATTTCAGACTTGCCCCAAATTTTAAACAAATGTATGAGAAAAATAACGATCAACTCCATGTTCAGGCAAGAATTACAGATTGAAAAATCAAAATATAAAACTAAGTGTGTGCTCACAATATTGTGCATCTCTGCCTCGGGCTAAAATTCAGTCTTACTTAGGCCTGGGCTTGAGCCAACCATTATTATTATAGAAATGTGCATTTACTATTTTTTTAGTCATAGTGTCTGAAATTTTCTGGGTGAGTCACGGAAAAATTTTGCTATAAATCGGCAAGGCCGTAAAATTTCATTGCCAAGTTTTGATTATGCCGCAAAATTCTAGATCTTTTGAAAACTGGTAACCCAATCTTAAAGTTAGTATATCGTTTGAATTTACTATCTATATTGTGTTTTTTTTTAATTTTATTTATTTATTGCGTTCGACGAAGGAGAGTACATCCTAATCAGATGTGTTTTCGGGATGTCCCGCGGGATTCAGAAATGACATCCGAGCCGTTTTGAGCTCGATTTCATGTGGCTGCGTGTGGCTACTACAGACATGGTCGTTAAGCACAATGGTCCCCCGGCCAAACAACCGGGATTTAAGTTAATGCAACTCGTTTTCCTTAAAAAAAACTTAATTTGGAAGACTTTTTGCTCATTTTTGAATTCACAACGCTACATTAGTTGATACCAAAACTGTCATTTCATTCATACACCGTAATTTTGGCCAACTGCATGGTTTTCTTCCATTACGATCATGAACCCAAAAGGAACCACGGAATGTTAATGAGTGCCAATTCTCATACAAGCTTATTTTAAGAACCAGAAAAGTATTCCGAAGCTCATTGTTCTTAATTTTCTGATGGTTTCAGCCTCGAATTGTTCTTTACAAGGTAGCTCTTAAACCTCGTGTACTATGATAAAAAAAACCGGAAAGATAAGATAATAGTATCTTGGGTTATATCACCTACGGTCCAGGCTAAAGTAATGGCTTATACTAGCAGAGCACCTAATCTTAGGCATCGTTTGTCGACACTAAATCAATTTCTTTGTCTAATCCTGGTCAACATAAAAAGACGTCTTATTGTGGAAAAAGTAAATGTTTCTCCTGCCAGGTTATTTATTCTGCTATTGAAATTACTTGTACATAAAGTGGCTGTTGTAACCGTATTAATTGCGTGATCATAGGAATAACAAACCAAATCTAGTAAAAATGCCACTTGACATTTAACAACTATTCCCCTCAGGGGAGATGGAAAGTGTCAAGGTATCCTGATTTAGCGCTTGTCACCGAATCCTGAGCTTGCAATCAAGGGGGATAGCTGTTTTAGTATTTACCAACAATTTTGCTAGAAAAATGCAAAGAAACAATACCTCTTGAATTTCTTGCCGCGCGCTTCCTGTCATTTGAACCCGGTTTAAAATTATCCAATAATTTTAAGGTTGTAATTATGCTATTTAGAATATTTCATTGAATTGTAAAATATGGTGTCAAAAATTACTACTAATGTTATCCTTTGTGTAACTAATTCCCAGGTGGGGAATATACTTACCTACTTGAAGCATTCGGTCCCATCCCCGCCTTCATGTATGCTTGGACTAGCATTACAATAATCAAGCCTTCCTCTTTTGCTATCATTTTACTGGCTTTTGCTGCCTACGTCATAGAGCCGTTTTTTCCCGGATGTGGCGACCGCGAGGATCTGGTACCTTTGCTTAAACTTCTTGCCGCTGCAGCTATTGGTGAGTTTCGATCTTAGAATCAAACCTTCTGCTTTCCTCTTAATACTTAATTATAGTCTTAATTAGAAGATTGCCTTTTAAAAATATGTATATTCACTATTTATTATTTGTTGTTTTAGCCTCTTGGTGTAAACGAAAAACACCCAAACATATAAAAGAGAAAAAATACTATATTGAAAGTACAGTTTAGTTGCCCATCCTTCTAGCCAGAGGCTACTTTTTTAAAATAGTTTAACAACTCAAATCTTGGCGTGAAGGTCAAATTTGCAGAGACAGGAAAACCAGGAGGAAATAGTTATAGAATACCCCGCCCGTGTTGTTAATAAAAATCAGCGGTTTAATCTATAGTACAAATTGACTCCGCCATCCTGTTAGAATTAGTGCCTCTTAATGTTGATATAAATTCTTATACATTGCCATATTTTGAAGTGTATGAAGTTTTGTGTCAGAGGTGTTCAAAGGGTCTATATTCATTAGCTTCATTCATTCTAACAGAGAGGCTACAGAATAAAATCTAATAGAGTATGAAAGTCTTAGTGTTGTACGTTGTCAATCTTGATTGCTCGTGTGATCTTAACATACCCCATAGGTTGACAAAGTTTCACTTTTGTGACGTTACACCTCGTCAATTTATTCTATTTTCACTTTACTTTCAAAATCTTTTTTTTTTCTTATTTTTTTTATATATCTATTTTATTTACTGCGCAACACCACTCAAAATCTGCCGCTGTTGTCAAGCGGTAATAAATTCTATTAGTTTTTGCGAAACCGTAGGCTATGTTGAAGACGGAAAGGGACTGGGAACAAATAGAAAGAATCTGTTCGGAGACATTATATTCTAATTATTAGAAATAATTATATTTTTAAACTTTTTAAATTTTTTCTTAATGTTTTTACGCTTTGCATTGATAATTCATAAAAAAGTCTTAAATTAACTGGCTCCATTGCAGCGTCCGCCGTTGTTTTTTTTTGGGATATTTGAAAGCAACAGATTTTGTTCATAACTTCCATGTATCTTGTGCTTTAGGAATTATAGTGTTTGTCAACTGCGCAAGCGTGAGATGGGCCACAAATATGCAAGTTGCCTTCACAGTTGCGAAGATACTGGCATTAGTGGTTATCATCGTAACTGGAATCGTACGACTGGCTCAAGGTATGGCACGTCATTGTATATTGTTATAAGGCCAAAAAAAAACATGCACGCATTTCATGACGTGAGCACGCTTTCCTGTATAATGTGTTTACTTGTTGAAAACAGTCTTAATTAATCTGATTGTCCTTTAATTATACATAGCTGGAATTTGTTTGACAGAGTAAGCCCGTTTATTACCATAGCAATGCTGTATAATTTGCTTACTACGTACGGAACATCTTCCGAAGGATGAGTTGATTTGGCTCATAGTTAAATAATGCAATAATTTAATAATATTTTCGCTATTTCAGGCCACACATCAAGCTTCCAAAACTCATTTAAAGGAACAACTACGAACATTGCTGCAGTAGGGTTTGCGTTTTACAACGGACTTTGGGCATATGATGGGTGGTAAGTTATTCATTATAATTTATTTGCAACACCCTCCCTCACGAAACAAATTCATATCATCTCTCACCAAAACGCACTGTGATTGCCAACGACCCAGCCGATGGAAGACGCGAGGCTAGCGAAGCGACAACCAATCTGGAATGATTTAGATTGATTAAGTAATGTAAGATTTTATGAGCGTATGCCACTATATCCTTTTGTCTTCGAATGGACCAATCACGGTGTGTTGACCTTGTGACGTCAAGACAGCATGGCGAACTAACAGCGGCTATGTAATTTGATTCATTTTTTTAATATCTTATTGCTTGTATTCACTAAGTCCCGCGAGGATATAACACAATAGCAGGTGGTGGTCAAATAATGAGATTCAAACTAGATTCTAATAAGATTCCTTTGTATAACTGACCACCATTTGCACTGAACTAGAACCTTATGAATACAACCAATTACGTGGAAAGAAGACAGGACCTTGAAAAAAAAGATCAGCATCAGCAACCAGAGATAGCTGTTTTGCCGTTTTAGAGGCTTATATGAGAACTGGAGTACTTGATCGAGTTAATTATGAGGTTGAACGAAGACTCCCAGTAATTTAATTTAATCCATTTTTATTGCATTTTTTAAACGTAAGTAACATACATAGAATATATATATATATATGAAAGCTTTTAAATTAATTTACTTAAGAAACAATTAGCTACGTTCTGACAAGAAAAGAAAAGTGATTGCAGCCGGGGGAAGGACCGGGGACTCGACGCTAGTCCACCTAAAAATTACTTACACTTCTTAAATAAAGTAAAAAGAAAAATAGATTAAAATTGTGCATGCCTTAAATGTCAAATCTATATTTACTATTGTGTCATACCCTAAATTATTCTAATCAGAAAATGAATCATTACATCAATTACTGCATCCAAGTGACATGCGGGCGGTCATTGTTGGAAAAGAAATAGTAGAAGCAGATATTAATGTATGTAAAGAATATCAAACTAAAATAATAAAAGTTGGTTTGTACTTTTTTCTGCCCAGCTGATTGAACCTAAGTTTTTTTGCTTGACAGAAATGGTTTAAAATATGACAAATAAGTGAAGATGGCCAAACAACGACATCGCAGAGGGCTCCTAAAAATTATTTAAAAACTAAGCTTGATAAACTGTTTTATTTTGTAAAAACTTGCTTTATTATAAGAACTGAAAATCGGTTACATGTTTTAAAAGAACATGTTAAGAGCCCCACCTGAAGCTGATGAACTTTATTTTGGTACATAATCGGGTGCATATAATGGCGAGAAATCCTAGAATCGGCAAGTAGTAGTTAGTGCAATTAGCGTAAAACACATGAAATTTTACGAGAGCAATTTATTAAGCTCATTATTTTCTCTTTTTGTGTTTTAAATATCGCAGCGTCTGAACAGACGACGCCGGCAACGCAAGTTGAAGGACTCCGCCCTATAAGCTGTCGGTCGGTGAGTCACAATCATCCCGCTCCTTCAGCTATGAATTCTAATTTGCTCACGTCAGCGGTTACAGAATTTGTCGGAGAGAACTGTTTGAAGTCTCCTGAATTTTTCACTGAAACATTTAATTTGAAAGATTGATGTTTAAGGAACAAAAGAGCAGTTTCTTTAATTCTTGAGGTAAGTTTTAGATGACTAAAAACAAATTTCAGACTCGGAGCACACGAAAACTACACAGTTTATAGCCTAAACTGCCAACAGAATTTCGTATTAAAACTCATTAACAAAACCCTTTGTATAGTCAAGAGTTTCAAAACCATTAATTGGGGCATTGTACACAACAGTTAGTGTTGAGAGATAAAGTTTAAAATATTTTCCCACCACGAGAAAATGTTGCTGACCAAAAGTACTCATTAAAAATTTCAAATCATGTCGCTTCTCTTATACGTTCCTAACTTTTAAAATTTAATGAAGACATTTTTCAGGGCCAGTGGCAATAACTTGTAAATGTCACTGCTGTACATTGACCTTTGAGCGATTTCTCGTCTTTTTCTTTTTTAGTTCTATATACTCGAGGATGAATCGTAAATCAAAATTCATGGTTTCTAAACAAGTATATTTTTTAAAACGTAATTCTTTATTCAGGGGCGAGTAACTAAAAAGTACAAAGAGCATCATGATTTAGTGGATATGAAGAAACTAGATTTTTAGCATTCGAATTTTCGACCTTTAGATAAGAATAATGATAAAAAGTTTTATGATTTGTATAAAACAAAGTTTTTTGAAAAGAAATTAACTTAACACAAACGTATATGAACAGCAATTACGGAGTTGATCCATTGCCATACAATGCAATGTCTTTGCTAAAGTAATGATCGTGCGTACGCCATGGCTAATGTAAGTAATGAATCGGTTTTTTAAAAACAGCTCTTGGAAACAATTTTGAATGGAAAACTTTTTCAAATTAGACAATTATATCATTTAAAGTTTTTGAGGCTACTTCCATACATTATCATGCAACCACATTAAATAGTTTACACTGGCTGTCACTGTCACGGACTCCATGAAGTAAATGCCAGTAAGCGGTTTTTAAAACAACTTTCTCGCTCAAAAAACACAAAAGAGAAGCTTCCGCGGTTCTTTCTTTTTTCAGAATAAGATAATTTTAGTTATCATTATTATCGAAGTCATATTTTAAACAGTTTAGCTGAGGTCAGTTTACTGAGATTATCATGCGACCAAACGTTTAATGTAGTTTGATTAAAATTTCACTGTCTTCTACGAGCGAATTGACACTGAGAAATGAGTGCTGTGCGAAGCAAGAAAGATTTCAAAATGACATTGTTTCAATCATTCTTTTTCTGTCTTAACTTTAAAGTTACCAAATAATTTGTATGTCAACTTTTGCTAATTCTTTTTTTTTCTTTTCGTTGAATTACTCTTCGAAATGAGCGTTATAAATTATTTTCAGCAGAATTCCAGTTATGTCTGTTCAGATATTTATGTGCAGTAGTGTTGCTCGTAAAAGTCTCAAAAGTTGCATGTAGGTTTAACTCAATGGCTGGTCTAAGGTAAGTCTTCAATCAATTATCTGCTCAGTCAAAATTTAATTCATAATGAAGCTATTTGTTAGTTTATATACAGGAGACAATCATACATGTATCCGCAACCTTAGGCTTTAGCTTATACAATCGATCGAACCGAAGGACTGTTGAGATTCCCAGGATTTCAGCTGAGCCGAAGTTACTGAATACAAAACAAATTAGGACTAAATGGAGGCAAAATACAGACATTTTATTTTAGTAGGAGTGCATAATTTTAGTTGATGATTTGATTTATGAAGTTGAAAAGAACGTAATTGTTATTTAATGCGCTAACTGGCAATAACCACAGTAAATGTCAGTATGTATTAATTCATGACCCAGTATTGGCTTTTTGTAATACTTGAATCTGAGGTAGGAGATTATAAAAGGAAAAAAACAAAGTAATTTTCAGATAAAAAAATCTTTTCTAAAGATGAATTATAGAATTATAACTTTAGATATGGAATTTAATGCTTAAAAATATTTCAAAAGACTTATCACAAAAAAATTTAAATATTCCTTCAGGATAAGAGCTGAATGGACTCCTTTTTACTTGGCTTCTAAAACTGTTCACTTCTCCTGGTGGTCACTAAGAGAAGCGTGCTTTACTTTTCTATCGCTTACATTCTGGGTCGCTCCACCTGAATTGTTCTTCAGTTGGTAAAGGATTTAATGGCGTCGAAACCAATTGTAGAATTGCGCACGAATTTTGTATCCGCTGATGAACAGTAACTGTTTTGCTATTTTTTTAGCAGCATTATAGTTATGTCTGTTCAAATATCTATTAAATTTAAAAACAACATACTTTTATGGAGTGTCTATGGAGTGTTGTGCTCTTGTTCATGTTTCCGATACAAGAAAAGCCATTCCATTCTGTAGAATCAGAAGTGTAGGAAGCAAACTCAAAGTGGAGGGGGAGGGGTGCAACTACAGCTTTGGAAAACTTTAAAATAGTCAAATGTTTTAACACCCACTTTTACCTTGATGTCATGTTTTGTACATTAATTATGTTACTCTATAGTTGATATAAATTTTAGTAGGATGTTTGGTAATAAAAAACGTTAAAGGCATAAAATTTTTCAGTTTTATATTAGACGGTGTGCCATGTAACAATATAGGAGATCTACAAGAAATAGTTTGAAATAACTGTGGGCTACACATTTCTCACTCTTTCATTTTAGACTAACATGTTTACTTAAAATTTGTGATACAGGCATATGTAACGTGGACTTTGAAGTCCCAGAAATGGTGACTTACCCTGCATTTCCCGTAAATGATCAAACATATATTTTTCTTATGGCCAAACGAAGGGGGAGGGCCAAAACATATGATGGCCCCCCACACTTAAAAGTGGCCCCCACTTTCTACGCCACTGTAGAATCACGGCGCAAAAACAGCTTTCAGCGTTCATGAAATTCAAGTATCATTAATATACCTGTATTACAGATAAATTATTATTTGACTCGCATTAACATGAGTCATCTTCAATTATTATTATTGTTGTTATTACAGCCATTAGAATTTCACACAATGGCTGAAGGATGTCTGAATGAAGAACAAGTTGCAGCTCAAATCTTGATGTTACTCAAAAAGAATTCAGAGGCAAGATTGCTTTTTCAACAACACTATCAGGTAAATTAAACACATCGCGTTTGCTCTTAAAATATTAATCATAAACTTAAGGCGTTGACACAGGATGCAACATTGCACGCAACGGGGTTGTTGTGGCGCGTGTCCACCGCGGATAGTTTTGTTACATGCAACATTGCACGCAACGGGGTTGTTGTGGCGCGTGTCCACCACGGATAGTTTTGTTACATGCAACATTGCACGCAACGGGGTTGTTGTAGCGCGTGTCCTCCGCGGATAGTTTTGTTACATGCAACATTGCACGCAACGGGGTTGTTGTGACGCGTGTCCACCGCGGATAGTTTTGTTACATGCAACATTGCACGCAACGGGGTTGTTGTGGCGCGTGTCCACCGCGGATAGTTTTGTTCATGCAACATTGCACGCAACGGGGTTGTTGTGACGCGTGTCCACCTCGGATAGTTTTGTTACATGCAACATTGCACGCAACGGGTTGTTGTAGCGCGTGCCCACCACGGATAGTTTTGTTACATGCAACATTGCACGCAACGGGGTTGTTGTAGCGCTTGTCCACCGCGGATAGTTTTGTTACATGCAACATTGCACGCAACGGGGTTGTCGTAGCGCGTGTCCACCGCGGATAGTTTTATTGTATGCAACATAGCACGCAACAAACACTGCGCGCCACAAGTTTTTGTTTTTTAAAAAACTTCTTGTTGGGCGCTATTATGATTGCTGTGATGCTGGTTTAGCATGCCACGTTATCACGAGCACGTTCCGTGATTTGTTACACCGTATGTTCTTTCCATTTCCTTCGGTTCTAGTTCTCAAAAAGGTAAATAATCTTAGTCTCAACACATGGCCATTGTTGAACGAGCCTCAAGTCAGATCACTCATATCGTAACTTGACCATTTATACATAACACTTATTTATACATTAAAATGCATCATAACTTCAAAATGTTTTTTGAGTAAATCACCCATACATTATAACACTCAGTATTTATTTAATTATTCATCTAGTTGTTCAGAAAGCAGAACAACTCAGGTACCTGTAGATTTTGTCTGTTTTTCTACCACGAGCAATATGCTCCCCTGACTGTTTTGAAGAAAAATACACTTTAATAGGTTTTTCTAAACAGAGTATACAGCTCATTTTAAAAGTTTTTTATTTTTCGATTGCCAATTAAATATTTCTCGATTACCCCATGTAATGATACATAGCAAGAAAGTTTCTTTAAACACAAACCTTGCTAATTTTTGCACAAAATGCTCCATCAGTCAATTGCTAAAGCTCATGAGTTTTTTTTTCTGGAAGTAAAACAATTTTCATGCACATGCTTTAACTTGTCCCGGAAATCCAGCCTAGTTTTTGTCCAATATATGGCTCTTTCCGATTTTATTTGTTTGTAACAAAATCTTAAATCTAAATGTTTTTCAACATGGTTCACCCCAGCGGCTAGAAAGATTCCAGCTGTTGTTCCTCACGCACTAACGATTGTATTCCCAAATAGCGAATGTTAAACCTGGGTCAAAGGCAGCAGATGTTCTACTCTCCACATGCGCACTGGGGATCAAACTTCTGGCACTTTCCATCTCCACTTTATGACGTCAGTCCAATGCCGCCTAGTTACCAGTTTCCACAGCACAGTTTCCAGTTTGCACAGCGACCAATGTTTTATGGGACGCCGTTCAGCCATCACTATGGCAACTCCTATGTAAGCACAACACAGTCCAATACTCTGGAGGAAAGCAAAGTTTCTCGAACAAGTAAGTTGTTCATTACGGCTACTAGTTCTATAACTCCTCAACACAAGAAGTAAGCCTGGGTTACCTATGATACAACTTTGCAATGTTGCATGAAAACCGTCAGGTGAAGTAATACGAGCAACATTTTTGACCAATTTGTAGCACAACGTTGTTGTAATACAGGTTGGAAAGTAAAGTTGCAGGTTGTCAGGTGATGTAGTAGTAGTAGTAGACACAGCTTCTACTTTTCGCAACAAATATTTTTTTCGTCGCGCGTATTACCACCTACACGACAACTTGTCACGCAACCAAACGGAAAGCAAATGTCAGCGATTGGTTCTCTAAAGCTGACGTCAGATGATTAAGCACGTGCGCGAGCGTTCAACCAAATCAACACAAACAATATGACTAATCAAGAATGCTCTGAAGAAAAAAGCTTTTCAGATGAGAAAGAACTTCAGTTTATTGAAGATTTAGAAAGGTTTCCTTGTTTGTGGGATATTTCGATCTCCTACTTCAAGCTCTCGTAGCAGCTGGTGGTAAACTCCCCTTTCCAACCGCCGAGCAATGCGGTCTCTCGTAGCAGCTGGTGGTAAACTCCCCTTTCCAACCGCCGTGTAATTCAGTCTCTCGTAGCAGCTGGTGGTAAACTCCCCTTTCCAACCGCCGTGCAATGCAGTCTTTTGTACCAGCTGGTGGTAAACTCCCCTTTCCAACCGCCGTGCAATGCAGTCTTTTGTACCAGCTGGTGGTAAACTACCATTTCCAACCGCCGTGCAATGCGGTCTTTTGTACCAGCTGGTGGTAAACTCGCTCGCCTAGAATTACTTCACCTAATAGTTACATTCTGTATCATGGTATGAGAGCCTCAGGTGTATTTAGTTGTCAGAATATTTTGTACCATGGGATGTAAATAATAAACCCTGCAGCAATCCTGGATTCTGGCAATTTTCCCGAAATTCTAGTAACATTTCCGAAGTTCTAGTGACTTTCCCGAAATTGTATTGACTTCCCCGACATTGTAGCTACTACCTCTAAGGCTAAGATCTGAGAAAGTGCTGTTTAGCTGAAATATTGAACATTTGTAAAATTCATGCAGTTTGAGCTTCCTCGTTTTGCACATAAGGATTATATTTAGACCTGTAAAAACGATCACTAGAGTTTGCACATAGGGATCATATTTAGACCTGTAAAAATGATCACTAGAGTTTGCACATAGGGATTATATTTAGACCTGTTAAAACGATCACTAGAGTTTGCACATAGGAATTATATTTAGACCTGTTAAAACGATCACTAGAGTTGCTACGTCAACAGTTTTGTTTATATTTACTATTTACGTTTAGCATGTTAATTTTAGGTCCTACCAGTACTTCTCCGTCTCTCGCATCCTTGCGCTTGCAAGATAACGACAAACAAGTTATCAGACAGACGCGGACGTGTTCGTCTGATAGTCAAAAAGTTACAAACAGACGCAAAAGACGCAACTTTAGTGACGAACAAAAAAAAATCTTGGAATCGTTTTACCTTAGTGATCAGAACCCGCTGTTTGAAGATCGACTCCAGCTGGAGAAACTGACCAAACTTTCAGAAGACAGAATACATATTTGGTTTCAAAACAGGCGCGCAAAAGGTAAGTTATTTTTTAACAAGACCGGCTACAGACAGGGTATACTGGGGTAAATCAAACAAGGTATACTGAGGTAAATCCGACAGGGTATACTGGGGTATATCAGACAGGGTATACTGGGGTAAATCAAACAAGGTATACTGAGGTAAATCCGACAGGGTATACTGAGGTATATCAGAAAGGGTATACTGGGGTAAATCAAACAGGGTATACTGGGGAAAATCAGACAGGGTATACTGGGGAAAATCAGACAGGGTATACTAGGGTAATTCAGACAGGGTATACTGGCGTAAATCAGACATGTTCCATCAGGTAAAGCGTTGTGCAAGAAATACAATTTCTTACTAATTCACGAATAGAGAAACAAGCCAATTTTAAATCTAGTTTTTCACAGACAACCCAGGAAAAACAACAACAAAAATTTTAAGTCTGGCATACCATTTGGAACTCCGTAAAAAACAAACATACATTTGTATATTCGGATAGCTGTAAGTATAGATTAGATTAATCATCCACATGATGTACAAGAGTATCGGTGCCGCTTTAAAGTCTGTGATATAGTATTACATTTGCCTGAGGATTTCTAGTTTTGTACCAGTTAGGGATCTAATCTTCTTGGATGAGGTACAGTTTCTGGTGTTAAGTGATAAAATCTATGGCATTAGTAAAACGACCAGCACACTGATATGATGCCAGTTTTATAAATACACTAACGGAAATGGCACTGTTGGCAGCTTTTAACGTATATTTACTTAGGGTGTAGGGTATGAGTTTTGACTTAAAGGTCTGGGGTAGGGTATGAGTTTTGACTTAAAGGTCTGGGGTAGGGTATCAATTTTAAACATTCACAGGTCTGGGGTAGGGTCAGGGTTTGGAGCTTAGGGCTACACACCCCCACCCATTAACTAATATAGTAAATCCCCCAGGCATTCCATTTTCTACCGTATGCTTTGCAATGCCATTACCTTTAACGATATATTGGAAGTAATGACAACAGATTTTTTTAACAAAAATTTTTTAGTTTAACTTTAAATATGCATTATAGGTAAAATATTGTTTTGAGTCTGGCTATTTTTTTTGCTTGCTAAAG
Organism: Zoanthus sanctaehelenae; assembly: GCA_028564885.2. NCBI lineage: Eukaryota > Metazoa > Cnidaria > Anthozoa > Zoantharia > Zoanthidae > Zoanthus > Zoanthus sanctaehelenae. The sequence goes on from JAOTRI020164658.1 coordinate 17,418, forward strand.
ATCGTAGGAAGCAGCACATGACTCAAGTGCTTAAGCAATCGCAGGACAAGCAGTTGTCAGTATCGGCAGAGGACCCAACGGTGGAAACTAGAATGACGACAACAGATCAGATGACGGAACAAAGACTGGATAAGTACGGAGACCGTGAGCCACACACGAACGAATCGCAAGCGGATAGCGACGGATTAGAAAGTGAGGGAATCGCAAGTTCGGATGACGAGAATTCATTTAACAATGAATGTAAAAAGGAGAAAGGGAATGCATCACCAAGCGGAACCATCGAGTCATCTAATACCAAGTGCTCAGAACAAAACGGTGCTCGCATCATACAGACGAAAGAAAGCTCCGATTTGCAACAACCAGAGTGTTCTTATAGGAGCTTGCATCGTTTCCAGATGTCTGATACTCCAGGATTCTATGATGCGTATGAGATTCAGGACCTCTCAAACAATGATATCTGCCATCCGCGGTCTCCTTCGATCTCTAACTTACAAGGGTCGCTAGGCAACCAACAAACTCTGTCGTACGTACCTCATTTTCAGAGAGTCCTCTTACCTGAAGCTGCTGCACAACATCTGACTGAGCTATCATTTACCTTCATGCCAGAAATGAAAAGAACTCTTTCCCCTTCTACCGCTGCGTGCCCCGGACTAATAACATCAAACAAAGACGCTAGCACTACTTCAAATAATCACGCACATACTGAATCTACCCACTTAACTCAACCGAAATAACTGCAACCGGAAAAACGTAGCTATTTGTTTAACACCACGGTGTTTGTTTATATTCTGTTCAGGAGTCTGATCTTAGTAACGTTTGTATGGTAAATTATGGCAGCATCCGATTGTGGTCTGTAATCGGTACAAGAACTGAGTCGTTGCTTCCATGCTTGCCATGAAGGAAAAAGTAAACTTTGGGAAGCGAAATGCCATTTCTAGGCGTGTCCGATAAAAAAATAAGAGATGCATGGAATCAACAGTTTTTGAAGCCCGTCAAGCTCATTGAATTTTTATGATTGAAATACGGCGCAATCAATAACGAATATCGACATGTTTTGATCGATTTTTTTCTTTACGTTTATTACCATCTCTTACTGTATTTACTTGATTAAGTGCCGCTATGCTACTCTTTGTATTTTATACTGCACAACGTTGTGAAACACAGACAGAAATGCCCATTGTTAACTCACTACTTTGCTTATTCCTTTCTTTTAAACTGACCCGTCTGTTGAAATGGTCTACACGTTTGAAATTAGCACCGTATCATAGACAGGGGTACGTTTCTTACTCAAGGGCGGTGCTCTATAGGATAAACACAATATTGGAAATACAGAAAAAAACATTGCCATGGTTTCTAGATCAAAATGGTTTAAAAATGTATAATTTATTTCAAAAACAAATCGTTGCTCAATATCACAGCAATTCACATACATTAGCTCATGGACTCAATGGCCATTGGCCAGTTCAAAGGAAGTTATAACTGTTGTGAATAATTTGGGCAGGTTAGTACTTTTTCGAATCGGTCTGTTCACGATCCACATGGATTTCTATCGATAACTGCTGGCGGCGCCATTTTATTTGTGACCTCATTCCTGAGCTATTGATCGAATATAGCATGTTTTACAAGGGTTTCTGAACATTTTTCGAATAAAAAATGAAATAAAAAATATCGATTGGTAAAAAGGCTCTGTCACGCGTCCGAGGGGGGAGGCGGGAGGGGAAGAAATACCGACGGACACGACGGTTTTAAAAATGAACATTAAGATACGCAAGCTGAGCTTATAAACAGCAAGTGGTGATTGGAGGGAGGGGAAGATAAGGATGTTAGCGAGTAAAAAGCTCAATGGCTTCAGGCCACCTAGGGAGGATAATACCGGTTCCTCCAAAAAGTTGGCCAAGGTAAACTTTTTTAGTTTATTCTTTTTAGTTACGATTACTGTTAAAAATTGTCGACTGCTTTTATGCCCCTCCTGTCTTTACACATATCCTACCCTTCATCCGTCATTCTTCCATGCGTCTTCAGTCCTCGCAACCGTCCTACTTTTCCGCCGTCCTGCTTTCAGTCCTCTTGTCTCAGTACTCGTCCGAATTTCCCGCAATTTCTCCTTAATGTGTCTCCAGTCCCCGCACTTGTTCTATCTTCCCGCCTGCTTCCATGCGTCTCCAATCCTAACACCCGTCCTACTTCCCCGCCATTCCAGCTTCCAGGCCCTCCTGTTCCGGCAACTATTCTTTATTCCCACCAGTCTTGCTTTCAGACTCTCCTGTCGACGCAACTGTCCTATATTCTCGCCATCCCTGCTTCCTCCTGTCGGCGCAAATGTTCTATATTCTCGCCATTCCTACTTCCTCCTGTCGGCGCAAATATCCTATATTATTCCTGCTTTTTCCTGTCGACGCAAATGTTCTATATTCTCGCCATTCCTGCTTCCTCCTGTC
>JAOTRI020164758.1:0-19854 GCA_028564885.2 Zoanthus sanctaehelenae
ATATACAATGAGTGAATAATAAACTATATATACAATGAGTGAATAATAAACTATATATACAATGAGTGAATAATAAACTATATATACAATGAGTGAATAATAAACTATATATACAATGAGTGAATAATAAACTATATATACAATGAGTGAATAATAAAATACGATGAATATATTAAATATTATGCTGCCTTAACTTGACAAGGTTAACATACTGTTATTGGTCCACTCGAAGGCAAAAGGCCTTTTTGGCATTACGTAATAAAATCTTACATTTCTTACATTTATGCGTATCACAGGAGATATTTTCCGTCTGCCTAAACTTCGTACGGCTCTATAATACTACAGCATCTTCAGCTTCACATCTTGGCTCGGCTGGCTTGTTTGAATTTAATATTTCAGGACACTACATACCAGCACTTGTCAAAGGAAAAGTGAAAATTTAGAAATTTTGTTTACAATTAAAGGAGAACTGAATGCTAAATTTAAACTATTTTCGTTTCAATCAATTTGTGTAGAAGATTGACTCTGTGAAGTTTTTTTTTTCAACTTAGTCAGATCACATTGAGAAATGAAATATAGAAACACAGAAAACTCTCAAGAAAAAGCTTGATACCGTGGTCGCAAATTTGATTGTCAGCGGTGTGATATGACGTAGGTTTCGATATTCAGAGCATAAATATAATAATTTGCTTCGAAATTTTGATATTTTTGTGGTAATTTAGGTCTTGCGAATTTTTTTCCTTTATTACCAGACAAAAGTTGCACAGTATCCATGTTTTTACCTTGTTTTAATCTTTTTGATATTGTAACTTACGTCATAAATAACCGCTGACATAACATATTGAGCCACCGATCAAATGTTGTCTATTCGTTACAAAACATCAAATATTTCTGAATTGCTCGGCTAACAGCTCAAAAAAACTTCACATATTTGTTATACTATGTCTACATTTTCAAACGACAAGTTGATTTTAGGGTTCAGTTCCCCTTTAACCTGGTTCAATATAGGTAAGCGTGTTTCTCGGAAGTATATCTCGAAAATCTGCGGTAGTGTTTATTAAGTATCCCAACTCAGATACCCCAAGAATCATTACTCTACTCAGGTGACAGTTTGATACGTAAAACATTCGTTTTATTTCTTCACTTCCACAGGCAGATTTGTGGTATAGCAAAGCATCAAAATTCTGGCCAGCAGGGGCATCCCAACAGAGTTCTCCCGCAGGATTTGTCGTGGCGCCGTCATGTTATAAAGATCTCAAGAAGTATGAAGTGGAATTGAGACATTTTGTCCGAGAAAATGCCCCCATTCCACTTGGGGAACTGAGGAGACTCAACAATCTAGCTAGCAGGATTCCCAATTTACATCATCGAAACAAGGCTCGATTATTGGCCAGTCGATGTAAAGAGCTTGACAAGATTATCACCGCTAAAGAAACGCATCTTGTGGAATTTGATTCCCGAGATTCCAGGTCCAAAGTTAATTTTTACTGTCCGAAATTTTGTAGTTGCCATATATAACAAAACGTTTTTTTTGTTTTAAATCTTACGATTCCTCAAAATTTGTAAATGTTAAGATTTTCAGTAACGGTAGTGTTGTTAGAAAGCTGAATTGTCGAAATTATTGTACCTTACGTTGTCACAGATTATTTGCAAGATTATAGATTATCAATTATCAAAACACTACTTTATTTATATTGAAAACAGACGTGGTTGGTTCAGTTGATAAGATCTCTGCTTTTTAGCCACAAAGTTCCCAGTTCGATCCCAGCAGTTTGCCGAGATTCGAATGTTTGTGTAACCTTCTTTTCCTCTTAAGCCATCTCAGCTTTCCATCCTTCCAGGGTAGGTAAATGAGTACCCGCGGCAGCTGGGGGCTAACCTGCGATGGATTAGTGTCCCGTCCGGAAAAGTCAAAGACTCTCATCCGCTTAACACTCCGGAATCCGGAGATAAACACCGACTCCATGGTCCACTAGGACCTTTAAGGATTTATCTTAGTTTAGCTTTTTTATCAAATTAAAAGTTACTCAGAATAACTAATGTAGCTAAACAGATTCTTCTAAAAATATTACAGAGAAAATCTTAATCAAAGAATCAAAGATGATTTGATAAGAAATTAAAACAACTTTTCAGCTGATTATCTTACTGTAACTATTTTTACTTTACAGTATGCGACCCACACGACCCACGAACCGTTCGAAAACTCTTTGTAATGGCGATGTAAGATCTCCTTCTTCATCGCTTGGGGTAAAAAAGACTTTTACGAGAAGTGATCCGTGGCTTGGTTTCGAGAAAAGCTCCACGTGGCACGAGACTGGTTCTCCTGTGAGTAGATCGTCGTCATCGCTTGGGAATACATCAGTTGGCTCGGATGTGTTTGTCAGAAATAACACCACTCGGCGTATTCCAAAGCAAGAAGATGAAGTTGACGATACAAAACCCCTTGACAATACTAGACTTAATCAAACATGTTCTCCAAGCTTCGGTGAGCGCAACATGCATTCGGATCAGCTGAGATTGGAAGACAGTGTAAGTAGAGTTACAAGAGAACTGAGTTTACATTTATTGTCTTGGTACTTTTATGAAGCATTACACTTCTGCTCTATCGCCTTCTTATGTTTGTTTAAATTAGTTTTATCAGCGTTCATAGTGCAGCGATTTATGAAAATGATTTTGAGTTATATTAAAAGTGAAATAGGATATCAAAAAATAATTTTGATTTTCCGTTTAATGACATCAAACTTTGTTTTCTAGCCTCAGGCGGACCGAAGACCAAATCGCCATCCACCTACTCGACAAATTGCGCAAGACAGTGACGAAGCACCACCACTTCCACCATACTCACTTGAAAGATCAAGTCATCAAGGTCACAGGCCAAATCATCAAAGCTCAAATCACTCTAAATATTCAGTTGATGATGAACTTTATAAGGAGCAACTTATTCTAGAGGAAGAATTGGCAGACTTAGAATTGAATGGATGTATTATGAGTGCGGAACGTTTCCAGGCATCTGCGTATGAACCTTCCGAGGTTCCGTCCAAGGAATATTCACAGATTCCTCTAAAAACCAAAAGAGGGGATAACATACTTGTATCAGATGATTCTCTTGATCGGGAGGTAGAAGGTCTTTTAAAGGAGCTGTGCGATTCACAGGATATTGCACTAACACTTAGGAATTCTTCCACGCATTTGGACAATGTCGAAGAAAATAGTTTCCCAACGAAATCATTAAAAAGTGATTCAAGCTTTTTGAAATATGCTTCAACGCAGGTACCTGTTGCAGTATACGGTAAACGGAAGCAACCTCATGCAGATCACTCTAAGGAACGTTCAATAGGCAATAGAGTTCCCTTAAAGCATGTTATTGGGTATTATCCTTCTGCAAATGTTGTCACAAATGATCAACAGGCCGCAAAAGAATTCTTAGATCTAAGAAAGGTAGAAACACCTTTAAGGGAAAAAATTAAGTTGTATCGACAATATCTTGAAAAGAAACTCGACGAAGCTACTCGACAGGAAGTTGAAGAACAATACTTTGATGCACAAGAAGAGCTTTGCCGAATAGAGAAGACAATGGTTTATCTTTGTAGCTTTTTAACTCAAGCACAAGTCAACTGGTTGCTTGGAAAAACACAAGATGAGACAAGAAACTTTCTACCTGCTCAACCAAAAGTCCCGATTCAGCCTTGTTCGAATTTATTCAACAGAACTGCAATAGAAGAAAGTGTCATTCCAGGTTATGTAAACCAGAGCCATAATTCTTTAAAACTCATTGAACGTTCCTTATTCACAGCTCCAGGTGAGCGGAAAATTGTGCCCAATGTTATAGTGGCAAATGGAGAACGAGAATATTTCGAAACAGATAATGCGATGCGGGGTAGCTTGCATCATAAATACCTCTTGACCACTAATGCTGCTGCAAGCGACTGTGGTGAAGGTTTTGACGTTGGCTCGAGCGTTACAGCATCAAGTTGTCGGTCGGTGCTCAGTAATAAACAGACTCAAACAGCTGTTAATCAGCAAACACAGACCGAGTTATCAATGAAAAACGGCTCTATGGATAACATCGAGCTCGATTTTCACCGCAAAGTACCATCAGCTGTTAGAAACCCCGTGAGTCAACTACCTCGTGATAAGGCAGATGATGGTGAACTTATCAAAAACGACCACCATTACGAAAGTTTATCTGAAAAACCAGAAAAGAAAGCTGTGGAAACCTTTAAAACACTGGACACACTTGATTCTGATCCTGGCTTTGAAAACCAACAGGTATTTAAACCTTTTTTTGTTTAAGTATTAAGCAAAATTTGCTAAACTGTGGGGGTTGAAGTCTACGTTTAAACGATGTCTGAATTTGTTACCCACAGGAATGCGGATCTTGGCAACACACTTTACAGAACAAACTGTTCACTTTATTGCGGCTAAATTATATAGAAACTGATGGCAGAAAGGATACTCGATAAGTGATTCGTAAGGTGACGCCAACCCTTAACTCGTTGATGACAACACCAATCGTTAATTCATTATAATCCACTTGCTTCTCAGCAATTTTGAAGCGTCCATCGTCTAGCGGTTACAACTTTGATTGCGGACAGCGTTGGCAGCGTTCGTTAAGCCGTCGTAGTGTCCATTAAGCGGTTTCAAAACTAATACAAGGGTTTGTATTAACACCTAAACTATAACCGTCAGAATTCGACAATTGTTTACTTACATCTGTGTCCTGTAGCAGTACAAAATACAATCTCGCTGTGCTTGCAAAACAAAACCAAACAAAACATTTCGACTGCCAACCACGAGGCTACTGCCACAGGTGGCCCAAAGCTAAACAAAGTCGGGCCTAGGCCCCTTACAGGAAAAACGTTCGTAACATAAAACAAAAATACACTGAAATTCATTTCATGTTAAAACGATTCGTTTTTTTAAATTTTTATCATTTTTCAAATCTCAATTGTGTTGATACAAGTATTTGCATTATACTGTAGATTCTTTGGTAGACAGAAGCTACCAGAGACCTGTGACGAGCAAATATTTGCTTTAGAAAAGTGGCTCGGTATCAACATTGTTGCTTTTGTGACATTCTAATTATATATATATTAAGGGAATCAAACAGCATGGCGCGTGTCTTTAGTCAGTAACTTAAAACGAGGTCACCTAAACCTGGTTCACATTTCTGAAATAAGAGTAAGCACAAGGGCAGGGGATGGTGTAAACAACTTGCGGTATGCCCTCAAAAGATCCAAGAATTGTTTCTGATATCGTTTCTACAGCGCAGACATATGCAAATTACGTTCACACACGTGAATGGAGACGAAACCAATTGTAGAATTGCACACAATTTGGGCATCCTGCTGATGAACAATAACTGTTATGCTATTTTATTCAGCAGCATTGTAGTTACGTCTGTTCAGATATCTATAACCATGCACAAGGAAATGAAAATACGCATGCGCAAGTTGGGCCGTGTGCGATGTGTTCTTTGCTTATGTATGTTTCACGGACATTCACACTGGTGAAACAAACGAAATAATCAGAAGTATAAACAAAAAAAGAAAAGGAAATGTTCTCTTAATAAATTAAGACTTTGTTTAGGTGTCAAGTCTTTCTAGCCAGCCAAAGGCCTACTAATTGGGGACACCATCTTTACCACTCCAAGGTGGACGGAGACCTTTCACAGTTACAACACACACAAATAAACACATATCCTGAGCCCTGAGGGGGTAAGGTTTAACATCCTCATCTGAGAAGACACAAAAGTCTAACCATTTGCAGATGTTGGAGCAAAGGCAGCATTTTATCCTCCATTATTTTAATACCCTGAGTGTTGGTCCGGCCAGGATCGAACCTGAGCCTCCCTCACATTAGACTGGCACCTTACTAACTTTGCTAACCAGGCAGCGTAAATAGTACTAATTTTGCTTTGGCCAACTTGTTTGTAAATATTAAATCTCTATGTCAGCTTACAGTATATGGTAATAGCTAGCTTATCAATAAACTGTAAAACAGTTTTACTAACTAGCTAATGGGCTTTTCTAGGTCTAATGGACCCCAAATCCTCAGATTAAAGACCATATATAAATTCTATTGCAAAAGTAACCCAAAAACGTGATTTAATAGTTTTAGTTATAAAATTAGTTTTACTTTTTAATCAACATCTTAAATTCCATCAAGAATGAAGATAATGTAACAGGAAGTTTAGTTGAAACTCAAGATTTTTTTATGCTTTCTTGCAATCTCACAATTAAGTCCCCAAATCTCACTATTTTCAGCAAAATATGTACCAAAAATACAAGTCATTCTAAACACTTGTGGAAAAATATAAATATGCTATTACTTCTTGTCACCTTTATTTCAATGTTTACATTGAGATTATCGGATGCACAGCTGAAAACTAGTGCCTAAATGCAGGAATTTATGGAACAGCACAATGCAATTTACTTAACTTGTAATAACTAGTTACAGTAAGGTATACTCTTCTTACTTTGTTTTTTTAATGTACAATGTCAGAAATTTTTTTTTGCATGACGTTTGTGTTACAAAGTAAAAGGTGTATCATTTCGGTTATAATTAAATACTGTACATACTATCCCAAGATTTAATATCTATACCGATTATTTTCTAGTGTTAAGTGCCAAAACTGTGGAACAAACTACCTAAAGACATAACTTTACGTAGTGCTAACACTAAATATTTTTAAATGCCTCCTCAAGACTTTAATGCGAATAATTGTTCAGCTATTTCATTGGAATTTTGTATTAGAATAGAGAATTAATTATTTCTTAGTTACTATTCTTGGGTTGCAATCATTCCCAATTAAGAGACAAAAAACAATAGACATAGCGGCCATGTTGGAATCTAAAACAAAAGAAATAAATTCTGCCATGACATCAGTTGCAACCCAGCAATAGTCATTAGTTAATTAATTTTTTTATTCCAATGTGTTACATTTCCAATATGTTGAGTATAAACTATTTTTATTTAGCTGTAAATTTATTGTTATGTGCGTGTGAGCATCTATCCATTATGTAACAGTACATGCAATACAGGTAAATAAATTATTATTAAGAGTTAATTGGTAATTTTAACAGAGCAAATCTGAAAATTTCTAAATCTCACAATTTTTCAGTCATTCACGGCTTTTTGGATAGCAACTCGTTGTTTCTGCTACTCAAGGATTGGCAATGATGTAGGTCTGCAAAAACTGTTTGGCTGTTAGGAACAAACCTGTTTGTTTTTTCATGTATTATGTTTAGGCTTTAAACCCTCTTGCAATTTTTTTTGAAAATTTAATTTTTTTTACAGGAATGTGAACAAAGGAGGTATTGATTCAAAATTGCCATTTCAGGCTGGGAAAAAAGCCATAAACGTTTCTTCAACTCTGAAGTTCCCTTTGAAAATGGTGATTGTGATTGATGGATTTATACATGTCAGTGGATTGATGTTATGTTTTTCACCACAATCATCAACATGTAAGTCAGAATTTTTCTGTTTATCAATTGGTGCCTGACTTGTCTTCCATGGTTTGGTTACTTATCCACATCAGTCAGTTGTTTGCATTCTTAATGTTCCCACCAACTTTATGATATTCCTTCTGCATCATTCTTTCCAACTTTGTTCTTCCACTTCTGATTTCACTGTCAAAATTGCAAGTTTCAGTTATTAAATACTACTACATTGTTGGCTGTGTGCTGCTCACTTAACTCTTTCAGCTCCAGTTCAATTATTAAGTTCTCCCAACTTGAGCCCATACATTTCATTGAACAAGTTTGAGAGAATTTCACTTTTAATCATCTGTACAGTTATTAACCCTTTCAGCCCCAGTTGAATTATTAAGTTCTCCCAACTTGAGCCCATATTTTTCATTGAACAAGTTTGAGAGAATTACACTTTTAATCTTCAGTAGTTTACTTTGTTTGTCCAATTTTCATTTTCTCATTACCAAATGCCTTATTTTGTCTTTGTTATGTTAGGAGAAGTTGAATGTTGATTACTGATTTGGAGTGAAAGGGTTAAACCTTCCAGTCTGAGTCGCAATCAGTTATCAACACCCAACTTACATACACAATAAAACATTTGGCAGTGAGAAATAAAGAATTGATCAAACAAAGAAAACTACTGAATATCAAAGATAAAATTATTGCAATCTTGCTCAATGATAAGTATGGGAACAAGTTGAGAGAATTTAGAAGTACAACTGGGACTGAAAGACTTGACTACTCTGTGAAATACATTACTGTAATGTGTAAGACTTCAGTTGGTACATTTCTGTCTTACAGCTATTTTTGCAGATACTTGCCTCATTTTCTAGCTAAGGATTTCTCAAAGCTAAATTCTAGGTACAAATTGGAGCAGTATCTGTATCAGCTAGTTTATGACTATGTATATACCTATTCATCCTGCTGCCACGGAAACGAAGCTCTCCTACACAATATGTGACCTGTTATACTCCACAATGCATATATTAACTTACTTATAATTTCTACTATGTTGTTATTATTATTATTAGGGCGGACATGGTTGGTGCAGTTGGTAAGTTCTCTGCTTTCGAACCATGAGGTCCTGAGTTAGATCCCGGCACTTTGCCAAGATTTGAATCTTTGTGTGGCCTTATTTTCCGCCTGAGCCAACTCAGCTTTCCATCCTCCCGGGGTAGGTGAATGAGTACCAGTGTCTGCTGGGAGCTAACCTGCGATGGATTAGTGTCCCGTTCAGGGGGAGTCAAACACTCTCATCCGCTTTACACTACAGAAACCGGAGATAAGCGCCGGCTCCATGGGCCACTGGGCTCGAAAAGATTTAGCTTTTTTTAACCTTGCTATTATTATTGTAATTATAATGTAAATTAGATTGTATATAAGTGATGGTAAAGTATAATTAATTTTTATTAAATCTCCTGACAAGTGGGCAACCCCAAAACAGTCAATTGTAGAGATAAACACCTAGTTCTTTTATATTTTTCTCTACCATATACCAATTCTTCTAAATTTTCACAAAGATTCCTAGGCCATTTTAAAAATCTCTAAATATCAATTTAGTAGTTAGTTTGGATCAAATTTTATCTTGGTTACTTTTTATGTTAAATATGAAAATAAATGTGTCTGTCTTAAAATTCTAAATTTCTCCAGGTAAATTTATATATTAATTTTCATTACTATTTTTTTGAAGATCAAAGCAGATGAAGTCCGATGGTGCAATCTGATCCAGGTTTTGTTGCTACTATTTCAGACCTGCTGTTGAACTGGTCCTGCACCTTGGATGTCAGATATCTTAATAAATGATCTTAAATGTTTACAAAATCAGCAGTGAACTGAAAAACTTGATGCCTTTACAGAAATGCTGAAGCAGTCCTAACTGCTACGGGTTTGACCCCCGTTAAAGGTTTGTTGTTCAGGAATCTGCTGATATAGCATTGTTTAACTTCATTTTAAATTATTAAATTTTGATTTCAGTGATAAATGCATATAGTATACCCGCTAATTTTTTGTAATTTATAGAAATGATAGAAATGACATTTTTCTTCTGAGAGTTCCAGGATGTTTCACAGGGCTCTGATAATGTCTGAAGACTTCCCAGTACATTGATCAATGCTTTGAATAAAGACTTGTAATATCTTAACTGGACATTTTAAAACCATGGCAATTTGGTGTTGATGTAGTTGTTTGGTACAAATCATATCAATATACGACATTGTTAATGGCTGGTAAAAAGTTTCCCCATCATATTTTAAATGGTTCCACTACAGGAACCGGAGATAGCAACATTAATTTTCTCATTCCCAACTTGCCTTCATGTTGACTGTTATTTTCTCTCTTTTGTTTGCATCAGTAGATATGATTTTCCAATATACCAAAAGTTGCATTTGACATTTTACATAATTATGGCCTAAGGTGACTAGTGATGGACATTTACCAAGCCACAAAGTAGTGAGATAAATATCTTTTGCAAGGCACCTGAACACTGAGGGGGATCATATGAGGGGAGTAATTAATTGTTTTAGTAATAACCCTTTCAGTCCCAATTGGTTATCAGCACCCAACTTCTCCTTACATAACATATACAAAATGAAACATTTAGTAATGAGAAATGAGAATTGATCAAACAAAGCAAACTAATGAAGATTAAAAGCAAAATTCTCTCAAACTTGTTCAATAAAAAGTATGAGCTCATGTTGGGAGAATTTAACAATATAGCTGGGACTGAAAGGGTTAAGTTGTTCATTTGACTTTCTTTAAATATCTTAAATACCTAAATGTAACATACAAGGCCAGGTGATCGCTTTTTTACAAGAACAATCTTTATAAAAACAACGTTACTCAAATCAATGGCCAAAATTTAAGAACTTTGTTAGTCTGTGATTCCGAATATCTGTGAAAATATTTTTTTAAAGACTTAACGTAGATTTAAGTTAGCAACACATGCTCTGTACAGAACAGCCGCAAGAATAGACAATTTAATTTAATCCGCCTTTCAACTTCATAAACAAACATAGGCAGAGTCTGAATCTCGTCACTAAGCATTTACCGAAAATCTACCGTTATAACAAGATTTCTAACAAACACATAATAAAAGTTAGTTATAGCAGCACAGACAAACTACAAACCGTAATTTAAAAACATTCAAACAGTACAGAACTATCAAAGCATAGTTACAGAATCGATCCGTTTTCATTTCATTTTTAATTTATGTACGGTAGCTTTGAGGGGTCAAGTTCTTTTAGTATCACATCTATACTGAGTTGACAACAATAAACATGATAAATAACTATTAAGAATGCATTTCCGCGGGCTATTGAAAAAAATTATTTAGTAGCGTACTGGCCAATCAGAACGCACGATTTGCGAAAGCTTTCCCAAGTTCCTTGAAACACCAAGTTATTACAATGGCCTTTCTACAATAAGACAAATGTTTTGTTTCTTGAAAAAAAGCACCGACAACAGTCCGATGTAAACAACATTTAATTGGGCCTATGCAATAATTAGTATTTCACCTTCTGTTGGTTTTGGTTTTGGGACATCAAAAGGTCCAAGAGACACTAATCGTTCGTTATATCCATCTTCTGTACTTGATCTCCTCAATCGAGACGGACACATTATGCCAGTGTTACAAGCAGCACCAGAAGCTGATTTTAAGCACACTTTTATGTAGCAATGCACGTAGACGTATTTTACTCCAATCTTTGTAAAGCGGAAGGAGTCAATTTTAAACTTCTGAAATTCTTGACTGTTCACGTGATTGTATACAACTGTTATGTCTTTCTTACATCTGTCAAGACAAATAATTAAAAATTAATTAGACTATGTTTAGCAGAATATCGCGATTTATCAATGGGGAGCTTTATCAGCTGAATGTGTCTATGTGTGGAAACGTAGATACTTCACGTATGATTTTCCCAATAATCACGAGCATATTTTAGTGCCTTAATTACTGACACACCATGCAACATTTCATGCAACATTGCGCGCAACAGGATTGTTGCACCGTGTGTCCACCAATGAATTTTGTTGCATGCAACATTGCGCGCAACAGGGTTGTTGCACCGTGTGTCCACCGATGAATTTTGTTGCATGCAACATTGCATGTAACAAAGCTGAGGTTGAATCGCGCTCTACTTAGGCGACATTGCTCCAAGCAACTTTACTTTTTTTAAAGGACTTCTAGTTGAAAGCCGTTTTGATTGTTGTAATGTTGCATGGATAAGCACGCCGCGCAATCACAAGAAATGTTGCGTGATTTTGTTGTATCGTGTGTCCACCTCTAAAATATTTGTTGCGCGCAATGTTGTATGCAATGTAGCATCGTGTGTCCGCACCTTAATTTACACTCGCTCCAGGAAACGATACAAAGGCGAGCAGAAGTATACATTACATAAGTGCTAGGATTCCAAAAGTAGTAAAAATTAATCGAGTCTCAGGAACAGGGAAATACAAAACAGAAAAATGAAAATTAGGGATAACAAGACAAAAAGACATAATAAATAAATACATAAAATTACATAACTACTATATTTAAATACATTTAGTTTGTGTGAAAATGAAGTAATTATTGGTACTAATTTGTAGAGATTGAGGTGAAATCCAAAATGATGGAAATACGTTAATGTTCTGATTCGTGGAGATTTGACTCAAGTATAGGAATTTATTAGCATTGCTTTGATTTTTCTTTTAAATAAATTATAATGGGGAATGCGTTTTATTTCAGGATCGAAAGAATTCCATTTAAGTGGGACTTTGTATTATTTCCTATAATTTGTTTTTACCGCAGCAATATAGTAAGACAATCTTGAAGAAAACCGTGTAATATAACCTACAACATACAACCTTAGCTAGTATACCCGGGCTCGAACTTGCCACCAAAAAATAAGCGCTGGCCACTAGATTTTTGAACTTGTGGCCAGCTGGCCACTACAAGTTTATATGGAACCTTTGCGACTGATTTACTAAACGTTATTGTTTCTAATAACATTGTGATGAACAAATGAAGCTTATCTGCTTTCTTGGGCAAACAACTTTGAAGACAAATGCAATTATTAATAGATATTACCTCATCTGTATGGAATACACGTTGAAAATATATATTATGGTTTTGGCCACTAAAACTTGTGCTCTGACCACCAAGTTTTTGCCTCTAGTGGCCTGCTGGTTACTTGAAAAAACAGTTAACTTCAAGCCCTGTATACTCACGTTCACATGAACAGCCAATTGTCTAACAAGCATTGGTAGACGAGAGTCGGAGATCACACGCTGCCCAGTGTTCACAAGCTGATCCTTTAATTCTTCCTTAAACCTGATGCTCACACAATTCGACTCCTGATCCAGAGGCTTAACTACAATCTCGGCAAAATTGAACTGACCCTAATTACAGGAAGAAAAAAAACCCACAGTTTTATGAACATATTCTAAACTTTCAAACCATTAAGCTTTGTAAAACATTTTAAATCCTGACTGGCAAATGTTAAGTTTATCATACTTCTGTTAAAAATGGATGTAGCGTCGGTGTTTTTTATAGAGGATAAATTTTACACCGTAGTAAAAAAAGAATTTTTAGACTGACGTTTTGGACTGGATTCGTTTGTTTAAAGAAGACACCTGAACTGTATTGACAATTCCTTTCACTGTAGCATATCTGGCGGAGGTGCATGGAGCAGTTGATAAAATCTCTGCTTTCCAACCACAGGGTTCCCAGTTCGATCCGGCAGTTTACCGAGATTTGAATATGAACCCTTTCAGTACCAGTCGGTTATCAACACCCAACGTCTCCCAACATAACGCATACAAAATAAAACATATGGAAATGAGAAACAGAGAGTTGATCAAGCAAAGCAAATTGCAGATGATTAACAGTAAAATTCTCTCAAACTTATTCAATAGAAAGTATAGCAACAAGTTAGGAGAATTTAAAAATAAAACTGGGATTGAAAGGGTTAATTTTGTGCGACCTTCTATTGCCCCTGATAAATCTCAGTTTTCCATCTTTCAGGGACTGGTAAATGAGTACTGGTCAGCGTTTGCTGGGAACCAGGCTCTCATCCACTTAACACGACAGAAACCGGAGATAAGCTCCGACTAAATGGGCCACTAGGATTGCCTGACAACACTCTCCAGACTCGATAAGATTCACCCTTCACACATTATGGAACACCTGGTCAATATTTTGCTGGAATATGGTCCAAGCTGACAAAACCTAAGTAGAGAAGCAAGCCTTCTAATTCACCAGCTTTTACAACCAAAGCTCTCTCTAATCCGAGGCCCCAACATGTAACTGTTTTTCGAGTGAGACTGACAGTGATTTCTAATTTCACAAATTGATTATTCAGTTAGGTAAATGATGAGAATACGTGAGCTGATTACAAGCTATTTGATTAATATTGTTATATACCTTAATCACTCCGAACTTTATATCTTCATCTGAATTGTTATACACGATAGTCACAAAATCGTTCCCAATGTGGAGTTTCTTTGAGTTGCAACCTGGATCCGAGTCCTTGTTAGGCATCAACGTAGATATGTGGAATATCACTAAATTGAGTAGAAACAAGGAACAGTGAAAGACAAAAACAAAATAGTAGGGACTTCTTTTCAAAAAAAGAATTACGGAATTTGTAATGGATTCAAGTACTTAGAACCAACGCGTATGTGTTATTTATAGCGTTTTTCTTTCTTGCGTGTGTATGTGTTTTACTTTACGTTAATTGCGGGCTCAAATAGAGCAGCGGGTAGTGCTGGCAGCTAGTAAAAAAAAAAGAAAAGAAAAATTCGGATTTATATAGCGCCTTTTTCATGTGGATATGCTCAAAGGCGCTTACAATAATCAATACAAGGTTTGACAGTTGAGGGTCTTAGATAGTCCGCCGTACTCTATTACTTAAAAAAAGTATCCTATTACTTAAAAAAATTATTTATAGAATTTTCTTTAGGGAGAAAGTGAGTACAAATAAAGATTTGATGATTTGATTGTTTATTGAGAAATTGAAATCTTAAGACTTTAGTTAGCTTTGTTGTGCTTACGAAACAGCTGTCACCGACTGTAAGTACCCTAATTTGGGGGAATCGTTACATCTAGTGGCTACAAGTATATGTATCAGCCAGGATGTCACATCTACGTTTTCAAATATTGAAATCGTTTTGCTTTAAAAATAAAATTGGACCTTAGACCTATCTTTTTACATTGAACCATGTGATGTGTTTCATTCAATGAGTATGCAAGGAAATTGATCGATGCGATAAAGTGCATGTTCTACCTTGAGATATGTCATCTTGCCAGCTGTACGCAAACTCTCCATCAGCTCCATTCCTATCCAGTCCCCCAGTGTAAACCTCGGCAGGGGAACAGTCTCGAAGCCGAACAAGTTGGCCCAGTCCAGATAAGAACTTGACATAGCGTGACGAGCCATAAACATTGCGCAGTATCGATGCCTCGCTTTCGTGCTGCCCAGGCCCAACATAGATAACACCAATCTTGTGTGTATCATACGGAGGGATGCGATCAAGAACTTTGACGGCTCGTTCCATGACCTAGGGTATAAAAGTCGATACATTATGAAATTTGATACGCTATGCCATATTATGACCACACCATCAACACACCAACGCACCATCATCAACACCACCACTGCCACTACTTCCACCATCATTAAAATGACTACCACCATCATTATTATTGTTACTAGCAACGTCATCATCACCATCAATACCACCATCATCGACTTACCTCTCCTTCAGGTAGAGGCAAAGGTTTTTCGTGCGCCTGCCCCAGGAATGACGAGTGGTACAATTGCAGAAACACAAAGTTGGGATCTAATGGATGGCTAAATGAGTCTATCGCTGCATCCTTGCTTGATTTACCATCTTCTACAGCAGCAGAGTTTACTTGTCTCTTCGACATCGACGGACTATCACTAGAAGTTTGGTGAAGTCGTGACTTTAAAGCCGCCTTTCTTGCTTCACTTTGTACTGAAGCAAACACTGGATGAAACAAGTATAAAACGTTAACACAGCTGTCAAAAGGAAATGTAGATGCAATAAAAATGCTCGGTCTTACAAGCTGAAACTCCTTATCAGAAGAACTAGTTTTAGTTCTCGCAACTTGAGCAGATACTTTTCACTGAACAAGTTTGAGAGAATTTCAACAGTTCTCATTTTCTCACTACCAAATGTCTTATTTTGTATTTGTCATGTAAGGGGAAGTTTAGTGTTCATAATTGATTAGGAGTGAAAGAGTTAACTCTTCTTTATAATATTGTAAAGTGAGAAAAATTTCTGAGTATTGCTAAACATGAAGTAAATTACTGCGTAACATCCATCATAACTCAGAGGTTTAACACAGGCACTCAATATTGTAGCTATAAATACTAAAGGATATTGCATTACATTGATAAAATATTATATCACAGACACGACCATCAACTCTCGACATTCTAGCTATATAAATATAGAAGAGAAAACTTTTTAGCATTAGCTTTATTCTCTATAATTCCACAGATGTGTAACAATTGTGACTTATTCAATCCTGTAAGAACAGCTAAAGAGATAACCTATTATCTAAACAAGTGCAAAATAATCTCGTTACACAAATCCGGCAAAAAATTCTTATCAAAAAGATATCACTAGATAGATGATACATCGTATCACAGATATCCACTCGAGATATTCTACTTATTGAAATAAAACAACAAGTTAGACATTCCTCCAAAAATCGTAAAAGAAAACATTTTATTACGAGATATCACAAAATAGATGACCACTGTGTACCATAGGTTTGCAATATTCAAGCAACAAATCTTGAAAGGAAACGTTTTATCAAGAACTGTTTAGAACCACGCTACCTTTTTGTGTAGCCACAGGTGAAGAAAGCTCAGGCGAAGATGCACATTTCTTTGGCTCCTTTAGAGGACGATCTTTTGTCTCCTCGCTAATACTGAGGGAACTTTGACTTGGCTTTGTATGTCTTAATGGAGAAATCTCTCTGCTCTGAAACGTTTGACGCACTCCTGCAGGCGAATTCCCACTAAGGGACTTTGCCAGGGATCGCTTTTTAGAGGGACCCTTAGATAATTCTTTCTCTGTTGACTTTGGGCTTGGATGTCCATCTGGCGATTTTTCTGATTTACAATCAGGACAGATTTCAAGGGCCTCATTTGGAGAAGATATTGGCTTTTTTGCTTGGTTTTGACAATCTGCGTTACCAGCGATTGTTTTCTCTGGTTCTTTCTCTCTATCGTCATCTGTAAGATATGGAAGGCTTTAGCTGATTTCAATTTAGAATTTTGAAGTTTCAATTAAGTAACTTGGGCCCGTTAAGCACAAAAATTCTAAAATCAGCCCCAGCTTGAAAGTTTTCAAGTCGTACAACAGAACCTAAAGTTACTACTAGGATGGCTTGCAAATATCGAAGAGCTAATCGCGGCAAGCCAGACTAACAATAAGTTAGCTAGCTAAATCCTTTTACAGTCCTAGTGGCCCATAGGGCCGCCGTTTATCTCCGGTTTCCGGACTCCCCCTGGACGGTACACTAATCCATCGCACGTTAGCTCCCAGCAGACGCTGATACTCATTTACCTACCCCGAAAGGATGGAAAGCTGAGTTGGCTTAATCAGAAAAAGTGGTCACACAAATATTCGAATCACGGCAAAGTAACGGAATCGAACTGGGGACCTTGTGGTTGGAAAGCAGAGATCTTACCAACTGCGCCAACCATGTCAGCACTAATAAGTTCGGCATTTTTTAAAATAATAAACGAACACTACATGCAGCAATAACAATAAAGCTTTGTAAAGAGGAAAACTGAGCTTAACTTAAATTTTCGTTGGAATTTCAATCTTATGAATTATGGAAACTATCTCGGCGTAGGAGTTTTCAATTTCTAGAACTTCAATTTGTGTTGTCTCAACAATTTTTCCAAAGAGTTTTTACAGCAAAAGAATCTTGAGAATGAAAGGCGTCAGCTTTTAGGTGACATGGCAAATCACATTTATTAATTCTCTTAATTTAGACAAAACATGGTTGAAAAATTTAGAATCATCCTAAAATGATAAGGTGGCGGAAGAAGCTGACGTTTTGCGCGTCAACACAAGCGAGAATTTTTTATACTAAATTAACCATGTTAAAAGTGTCTAAACTTTCTACTAATGTCCCCATTGCTAATTAGGTCGCATTTACTAATTATGTCCCTACAAATAATTATGTCTCTCCTAATAATTATGTCCCTTCAAATAATTATTTCCTTACAACTAATTTTGTACACACACTACACACTTAATGACAACTCCCCAAAGGGGCTTTTCAGTGTCATATTAAAAACCTCCCTCTTCCTCAATTAAGAATCCCACTTGGTAGGAGGCAAACCAGTTGGCTATTTACAAAGCGTGGTAAATTTGTCCCTGGGATCACCGAGGACAAATTCATTCAGTGGTCAGAGTCGGGAAATCGAACTCAGGTCTTCCGTATTCAAATCCCCAGCTCTAACCACTGTGCCACGCTGCCTCCTCCGAACATTGCGTTTAAGAATTAGAAGGCTAGCAAGCAGGCTCTGGTTTCGAAAAGAACACATATAGCAGGAGCGCAATTCAAGCCTGTTTCCTAGCAATACTAATGCCATGTTGAATAACTTCAAGTTAGCTACCCATACAGGCGTTTTTACTAAAAAAGTTTTTATATAGACAAAGACTTTCCTACTTCCCTTTTCTTCTACAAGTCCTAGTTTTTTGTAGAGTTGACACGGCCAATCCTGAAAGAGGAGTTGCCTAAAAAACTACAAAAAAAATTAATCTGTGCATAACACAAACTATTTTCTTACCTTTAAATTGCCTACAGGTAAACCGCGGTCCTTGATTGTTACGATTGTTGAAGCGTGCTGCAACTTGTTCGACAGAAGTGCACGGAACGTTCCAATCAGTTTGGCTTGTCGGGCCTGCCTGAAACACTGATAGTCTATTCCACCGATACTGCCCAGCTGTCCAGTCACGGGGAAATTCAATCCAATCATACGCAACTAATAAGGAAATATATCAGAAAATAACACTCATTTCAAACGTTGCTATGGTAACTAATGTATAAAATTTTCAAAATTTTGTTTTTATTACCATAATTATTAATTTCAAACTAAGAGTTTAAGACCGTAGAATCTGACATTTATAACTTTATGATAAATTCGAGAACTTCAAAGTTTACGTCACATTTGAAAAACACACTCGACTACTTAGCTTCTTTTATTAAAAACAACTGGATTTCTTTTGAAGCTAAATCCTTTACGAGCCTAGTCGCCCATGGACCCGGCGCTTATCTCCGGTTTCTGTAGTGTTAAGTGGATGAGAATCTTTGACTCCTCCTGGATGGGACACTAATCCATCGCAGGTTAGCTCCCAGCAGACGCTGGTACAATATTACCTACCTCCCCTTGACGGGACACTAATCCATCGCAGGTTAGCTCCCAGCAGACGCTGGTTCAATATTACCTACCTCCCCTTGACGGGACACTAATCCATCGCAGGTTAGCTCCCAGCAGACGCTGGTACAATATTACCAATCTCCCCTTGACGGGACACTAATCCATCGCAGATTAACTCCCAGCAGACGCTGGTACAATATTACCTACCTTCCCTGGACGAGACACTAATCCATCGCAGATTAACTCCCAGCAGACGCTGATACAATATTACCTACCTTCCCTGGACGGGACACTAATCCACCGCAGATTAGCTCCCAGCAGACGCTGGTACAATATCACCTACCTCCCCTGGACGGGACACGAATCCATCGCAGTTTACCTCCGAGTAAGCATCAGCAGTAACTTGCAAAATATACTTTAAGTCCAATTTTGACTTGAAGGACCTTAACTGGTTTGTTTTGACATTTTTTCGACTAATTTCGGCAAATTCAGTTCCAGTAATTTTAAAAGAAAAATTAAAAAATCAAAAAAGGGTAACATAGCATTGCAAATCTGAACCTCCATTGTTAATTGTTCTTTATGGAAACAATTTTGTGTAAGAAACATTCAGTAATCTATGAGTATATACGTGTGAAATGAAAAACAAATACATTCATTACATATAATATAAAAAAGTATTTACTCACATATGGTCCTTTAAGTGTAATCCCAGGAGGTGAAAACAGAACTTTCTTTTGTGGTAAGCTCCGCTAAAGATCCAGAGATAATCAAGAGTTAACAAGGTACACTGACATATCACAACAAACTGATCAAATGCATATGATGATGAGGAGAGTACGTGGCGACGATCATGCATATGATGATGAGGAGGGTACGTGGCGACGATCATGCATTGGATGATGACAAGAGTGGCGACGATCATGCATATGATGATGACGAAGGTAGCGACGATCATGCATATGATGATGACGAGA